>JAOTAY010020078.1:0-13517 GCA_025629805.1 Erythroxylum baracoense
TTCAAGGGAATGATGAGTTTCATATCATGATAGTAGTTGACTATCGATAATGGCACTATTAAATGAATCTAGAATCATGTATGTTTCAAAGAATAAAGTAGGCCGTTACTTTAATATTAAAACATACACTTAAGCATTCGTTTATTATGAACCACAATCTTGATGAGTGGTGAACTCATATTTGTTTCATTATAATTCCTGATATGATTGAAATGGATTTTTACAGAGTATCAATCCAGTGTCTGCATGTTGGAATTATTAATTGAAATATGTATTAGAGAACATTCACTAAAATAAAGAGTTTATAGTGATATCATCACTTCTAGAAGTTTTATGGAAATTAGTGATTAAACTGGCGCCATTAGTTTGATGGACTAGCTACCTATTAATTCTTAACACCAAGATGAGATCTTGTGTGTTAATCACCATATAGAGTAAAACGTGAGATCTAGAAGGAAAAATCAACATAAGGGTAAAACAGTAATTTTACCCTTTATTGTGCGGATGGCCATAATATGGTTCATATTGGAGTTTGCAATTGGGCATCTTATTTAAAACATGTGTTCTCATAATATTTAGTAATTCAAGAGTTCAACTAATTGTCTTTAAAGGAATGACATTTAGTTAATAAGCTAGAATTAACTCTAATGAGATTAAATTAATTCCGAGCGTATTGGAAATTGAATTCTATAAGTCCAACTAGATTCCCGATTTGGCTTCTAGGAAGGTTATCAAGCAAAGTAAGAAATACAAATAGAGATTTTAAAGCCTATGATTGAATGTTCTGCTTACTTTAATTAAAAGCCTAAATGATCATTTAGGCTTCTAATTAAAGTAAGCAGAACATTCAATCATAGGCTTTATTTAGAAACAGGCTAGACTTTGGTTTAATTTGATTAATTAGATTAATTAAATTAAATCAAAGTTATTCAAGATAAAAGGAGGTGGATTTTTGGTTTTAATAGGCTAAATGTGCAGCTAAGGTGGATTTTCGATTTTACCGGGCTAAATGTGCAACTACACATTTAGCCCATTAAAACCGAAAATCCACCTCCTTTTATCTTTAATAAGCTGCACATTTAGCATTGGTTTACCACATTTAAGATGGTTTTCAACATGCTTTATCATCATTAAATGATGTTATAACCTTATCATTAAATGGTTTAATGGTTGTCTTTTAATGATAGCATGTAACCATTTAGCATTCATTGGATTAAAGAAGAAAGAGGTGTATTTGATGGACCATCTTCCTTCTTACATCAAAAAACCAAAAATGGGATGTACCATTTTAGGTTATTGATCTTTTCATATAGTCATCTTAAAACAAATGAGAAGAGTCCCATTTATTGGCTTCTTTATAGTTGATTAAGGAAGGATGTGATGCATTGGATGTACTTCACTTCTTTCTTTAAGGCTTAATCGAAATTGAGAGAGATAATACAAGGGGTTGTTGAATTTTTATCTCTCTCTCTCCTATCATGCATGAGTTAGTCAAAATTTGCATGAGAGGTCTCTTACTTTTGGCTTCTTTTTCTAAGGCAAAATCTCTTCAAGTTTTCTTCTCCTTTTACACTAAAGGATCTTGTTAACCAAGTTATCTAAGGAGAACAAGTGGTAGATCGGATTAGTCGAGGATACAATATCGAGAAGAGGATACATCACCTAAGAAAGGATACATTACCAAGGATAGGATAGCACAGCAAAAAGTTAAAGCTGTAACAAAGGAGTCGTTACAATTTTACTATCTTATTCTTTTGTTAAATATCTTCCTTATATCATATCATGTATGGCTTGACATGTTGATTTGGTTATATTTCTTCCACTGAAATTTGATTTCAAATTTTTTTTTGAAATCTATCATTTTAGCCAAATCTTACATGCTTAAGTTTTCGATCCAACAATTAGTATCAGAGCCATTTTCTTATGCATAATTTTAGTTCCTATATGTGATGCATGGATTGGAAATTTTAGTATGCTGCATATTTTTATATGACAGAAATATATATGGTATATGTTTTGCTCTTTTGGTTGTCTATAGATTATAAAGTTACCTTGTAAGTTTTCTTCATTTGGTTTGTAACAAGGAGGGTGGCCTTTCATCATCATGTTTCCTCTTTGGCTTCATTTTTCTATTTTCTCTATTATGTAATGTACAAAATCATGTAATGATGAAGATGAAGAAGTCATGGATTGAAGAAATGAAGAGGTAAAGTTTCTATTTTGATTATGGTGTCTGGCCCAAATTTCAGTTTTGTGTGAAAACCAAAGCGCTGGATTTTTGATTAACAAATTGTTGGTTTTGTGAAAACCAAAGGGCTAGAATTTTGTTTTAACAAATTTTCGGTTCTATGAAAATTTTTTTACCATAGCTTCATTTTTGTGAAAAACAAGTGCAAATTTTTGTTTGCTTTTAGACAAATTTCGGTTTTGTAAAAATCAAATTTTTGTTGGAAAAGAAAGGCCATTACACACTTTTTACCAAATGGGCCAGGTAATGTGAGCAAAGAGTTTGAAGCGGAAGATCCAAGTTCAAAAAGTTTTTGTTGGGCCTAAAAGCCTTGTAATTATATTTATGTTTCTAGAATGGACAATCAAAAGTGGCTTATTAGTTCATGTGATGAATGGATAAATGAATGCAAATAATATGTGATATTATATCATTACATGTCATTTAGAAAATTGCCAACCCTAGGCTTTGCCATGCATTCATTAAGTATGAGATATATAATGAAACAATATAGGATGGATAATTAATTACATCTAGACAAGATGGTATTTATTAAAACTTAAAGCCCAAAAAGATTGAGTGGGAGAGGATGCTCATATGAGAGTCCACAGTCTCTATATGATGGCCTATTTGCATGTGGTGAAGTGTTACTCCACACTGGAGGGCATGAATCCTGGATCCTGCATGGTTTAGGTCTCCTAAAGGAAAAGTCCACTTATTGGTAGCGAATGTGACCTCCCATCGAAGCATGGTTTGCAAAGACCTTTAGTGGATGAATCAAATGGTACACTCAACATATTTTATCAATATCCTACCCACCGTAGCTTTGTTGGTAAACGTATGGACCAAATCATGGCAATTCTCAAAAGGTTAGGCATGAAGATGCTTAGTAATTTTTGAGTGGGAGGGTTCCAGTTTTTCTTTTAATGGATAAGATGACCCACTGTCACTTAGTTCGTTATAGATACAAAAAAAACCGTATATAAAGTTTTAATTTTTTAAAGTTTTGTTAACTCTATCATCATGCATACATGCATCAATATTTTATACAAAGTTCCAATATTGTTGACTAGTATGCTCATTCTTTAATAATTTATATTTTTCAGACATAATCAACCACAAAATGAATCCACTCACTTTGCTCTTGACAAATAACAAATTGGAAAATGGAGAGAATTTTAATGAATGGAGACATAACCTTGACATTGTTCTTTAATATGAACAAATTTTATGGGTATTAACTGAAAATGAGCTTGCACCTCCAGGTGGAGATTCAACATTTGAGCAAGTCCAACAACATGAGTGATGGCAGAATGCTGATAAGACTACTAAGTGCTATATTCTAGCTTTTGTAAATAGTATGTTGTAAAAGAAAATTGCTTGTATGAAAACTGCTAGTGCAATGGTTCATCACCTGCATGAGATGATTAGCATAAGGACCAGGTCTGCAAGGGTGAAAGCTATCCAAACCTTTCATAATCTCAGACAAAAACCTGGTGAACTGGTGTGGGATTACATGCTTAAGGTAATCTCTGTAGTCACTGAGGTTGAGATGCTTGGGCCGGCCATGGATGCGGACACGCAGATGATTATGATCATCAATAGCCTAAATTCTTCTTTTCAACAGTTTAAGTTAGACTATGAGCTCAACAACAAAGATACCTTGAGTGAGTTGATGAATACCCTCTAGAGTATGGAGGAGATATTAAATATCAAGGATCATGGGCCAGAAGGTAATGTAGCATCTTCTTCTAAGCCCAAGGGTAAGGGCAAGTAAAAGAAGAAGGGTCTAATGAAAAATATGGCCCAAATAGGGGTCAAGACCTAACCCATGAAAAAGAAGGCCAAAGCAGACACCAAGGGAAACTGTTTCCAATATGGTGAGCAGGGTCACTAGAAAAGAAACTATGCGGTCTACCTTGAGTCTCTCAAAAGCAAACAAGGTATGCATTTCCTAAGTTTTTTAGGAACTAGAAATGTGGCAGATTCTGATTCTTAAATATTATATTCAGGAGCCACTAATTGTAACATCCCATTACCCCATTATTAGGGTTAGAACCCTAGGATGCTTTATTTATAAGAGTTTATTGAAAATTTAGAAATGCATTTCATGCATTATATGGCGTACACATGCACGTGAATAATTTTGTCATTCATGAAATAATTGTACATGCATTCATTGACATTTTTTGGGTATAGTTGATTTATAAATGCAATTAAAATGCGAATTGCGGATTAATTGTGTTAAAATCTTATTTGGAGATAATAGTTATTATTTTGGAATGTTTGGAGACATTTCAAATATTGTGGAGATTTATCAAAAATTTGAGGTATTTTAGACTAGGGAAGAAAAGTATTGAAATAAGAGACAAATTATTAATTGACAAATGGATAAATTATGAAGTGACATATGGACCTATAACTAAGAGACAAATGGTGGCTTATCTAGTGGACAAGTGGAAGACATACGTTGGAGACCTGTGTTAAGCCTTAAAAGGGGCACCTAGGCATTAGGAAAAAAAAGTTTCTGCAGCCCTCTCCTTGGGTTCTCTGAAAATCATCTTCAGCGAAACATTCTCCTTATGGTTTATCACCTAAACACCTAATTTCTGCATTTATTTGCGTTATTGGTTCATCCACCACTGAAAAAGTCTTCAGCCATTGAGGTTTTTGATTGTTGCTAAATCCTTGTGACTTTCCATCCATCAACATCTCTTATTTACTCTCCCCATTTTTTGAAATTTTGCTGAAGAGAGAGAGAAGCTTAAGTCAAGTAAGTTTTATGATAGTGTAAATAATTTCTGTTAAGGTTTTAGGTTTGTTAATGAATGCATGTGTGAATGGTGTATATTTTCATGCTTATGGATTGATGCATCTATAAATGGTGTTGATGCATGTGTGGGTGGTGAAAGAGGAAGCAGATTCGGTGATATGAATAACAAGATGAAGGATTATAGTAATTGGGGTAGGATATATGCAGTATTTTACTGAACATATATATGTATTTAGGGCATAACTTGATCTATGAATATCCAAATTGGATGAAATTTGATTTAGAGTAAACTAGAGACATAGACTACATTGTTTATGAAGGAATGGAATTGGAAATATGTTCTTAAGAGTCTTGAAAATTTACTTGAAGTTGAGAATTGTGTTCTGCCAAAGTATGAAAACAGTCTGTGGAATTTTCATTATATCTTAGATGATAATGAACCAAAATGCATGGAATTGATATTATTAGACACTTAAGACATTAAGGAACATTTTATTAGTAGAATATGTTTCCTAAATACCTCATTATCTAGATCAAAATGGTCATACAATTTGACCCAAAATTTGCTTAAGAAAAATCTAGAAATTTGATAGGTTTCATGAATAATATTATGAAGATGAAGAGGTTTAATAAATTGATAGATTTTGATGGTTTCATGAAAACAAAGTGGTTTGTGAATGAGTATGGAAAGATGTTGTGTTTATGGTGAAGTAATCTAGAAAATTGGAGTGAACTTGGTGTTAAAATGTATGTGAATTTCGGACAAAAGGGGAAAGGAAGAAGAAGGTGATGGTTTGCGTGTATGATTTTGTTTTTTTTGTTGAAATCTGCATATGAACTAGAGTACTTTTACTAAACAGCTTTAAGTCTTTTGACTATAACTTTTTCATACAACCTCCAAATGACTTGAAACTTAAACCAATAGATTCCTAACACATTTTTCTTCCTCTATATGAAAATTTAGATTCATTTGAAGTCATTCGGGAAAGATTTGATTAATGAATTTAAGATGAAAATGAGGAAGTGAACTGGAATATTTTCATTAAATATGCTTCGGTATTTTGAGTATATCTCTGTAGATTTTCAAATGAGTTTATTCTTAATTCAGATTAACGTAGAGTCATATGTGTACAAAGTTGTTGTAGATGTTGAATACTAATTATATCTTTAAGCTTTTTAAAATCTGGCTTGAATCTGATTCTTTACTAAGGCTGTAGTACTACCCGAGATAGAAATCATATCCTGTTGATCTTGAATAAACTATATTGATAGAAGCCAAATTAGAAAAATGTGTCTTCACAAAAGTTGTAGTCTATTCACTTAGCTGTTGATTGGTATAAGGATTATAATTTTTGGATATGGTAATGGAGAGATATGAGTTGTACACCTTCGAGGGTATGATCATGTATATGCCAAAAGTTCAAATGTACACAGTCTGTGGTATTGTGAGCATAACTCATAGAATACTGAATCAAATTGTATGATTTTGGTGTCATTAGATACTTAAGATGTGGGAGAACAATTTTCTAGAATTAAGTGTTGCCCAGTTACTTCACTTTACTGATGATAATAATCATAAAAAGTAGACACAAAAGTATGTTTTTAGACAAGCCTGGATTGTTAAATTGAGTATTGATATATGAATGATTATTGTGACAAGAATAATGATAAACCCGAAATTGTCATGAACATGCATTATACGTATTTAGTATACATGAATGTGCATAAATAAATTCATAATTGTGCCAAATTATGATATTTGTATGTATGATATGTTTTAGAGGAGCACATTGAGCGACAACATCCAGATATTGTTGAGACTTCAAGGCATTAAGCTAAAGAGACAATCTGTGAGTCAACCTAGATGATCTTCCAAATATTGTTTGATTTATTTTGTTTAACCTTCAATTATTGAACTGTTGTGATCTGAATATGAATTCTGAACTTTAATAGTCCAAGGAGTTAATAGTCGGGAATGTATTGGAAGTATTATATTTGCATCTGACATTTGAATGATATATGTTTGCCACTGAATTTTGAATGCTCAACGAAAGTTGAATGCCAGACTGAGGTCCAATGAATATGAGATTCTATCTGTGCATCATAAGTGAATGTTATTCATGGCATATTCTGTTATTTGACGCATTTCATAAAATTCATGTTTAGATAACGCGTTGTGATCAGAGTAGCCAGTTTGAAAGAGCTATAAGCCCAATATTCTGCACGTAGAGCTCTACTCCGTGATTTCTATTCTGAATGAGCCTAATAAGCCAATATCTGTTTCTGTATTTAGAAGGCACACGGTCACAACAAATAATAACATATCTGGAGTTTCATATGTATATGCATCTGCAATTGAACATTTATGATTATGAAATATATGGTTGTGAAATCTTTCTGAAGTTGTGATGTGAAGGTGATATGCCATGATAATGTGTCTGATTAAGGTGTACAAGTTTTGAAAGAATGTATGTAATATGTATGACATTCTTTATGTCTTATTATGATTGTTGGATATATGATATTTGTGTTTTGTGCCTGGAGCGAGATCATTAATGATGGTTCGCTTATTGAGTTTTCAAAACTCATCCAAAATTCCAACGAGATTTTTCAGGTACGAGACAAGAGACTTAGATTTCTAAAATCTTCTAGAAGAACATTTTGGTCTAGACTTGGCTCAAAGGTCTGTCAACTAGAAATAAACGAGTTATAGTTGTTTTTAAGTAGTTAATATATGCCATATTGAACTGGTGTATATCAGTTGTAAATATTGGTTTTTGATGACTCAGTGTAAACTTTTTTGAACGAATAAAATGCGAAGTTGAGGTTTTTAAATATTGTGTTTCGTGACTTTTACATACATAGTTGATGTCATGATTAAGTTGGATATGCTGCCTTGTCATAAAGTGAAGATCAGATAGTTAATATGCCATTATTATAGATTATATACTGGAATGTCCTCAGGGTATCCCAATATGTAATTTATGGTAGTAGGGTGTTACAATGCATGTAAATTATTTTAATGAGCGGCAACATTATTCAAGTGTATGTACATGCCATATGATACATCAAATGCACTTCCAAATTCTTAATACACTCTCATATATAATATCTTAGGGTTTTAACCCTAATCGTGAGATAATAGGATTTTACAATTTTCCCCTCTTTAAGAAGTTTGGTCCTCAAAATTCTTACCTGATTGATAAAATAGGTGGGGATATTACTTTCTCATATGCTCCATGTTTCTAAAGTTGCTTCCTCACTCAAGTGATTTTTCCATAGGACTTTCACTAATGGAATTACCCGATTCCTCAACTGTTTTGTCTGATATCCCACTATCTTGATCGGCTCCTCAACGTAACTTAAATTACTAGTAACTTCAATTACTTGAGCTGGTAATACATGCATTGGGTTAGATTTATACCTCCTAAGCGTGCTCATATGAAATACATTATGTATCTGAACATTTCACTTGGTAAGGCTAATCTGCCAAAGATCCTACCCTCTTTAGAGTCTCATAAGGACCAATATACCTAGGGCTCAATTTGCCCTTCTTGCTAAATCTTAACACTCCTCGCCAAGGCGAGACTCTTATAAATAATTTGTCTCCTACACTATATTCCATATCCTTTCTATGTTGATCTATATAACTCTTATGTCTATCATGTACTGCTTTTATTCAGCTTCAGATCAGTTTCACCTTATCCATAGTATCTTGTATCAATTCAAGGCCTTCTATCATTCTCAAACCTTCTTCATCCCAATATAAAGGTGATCAAAATTTTCTACCATACAATGCCTCATAAGATGCCATTCCAATACTGCTGTGGTAGTGGTTGTTGTAAGAAAATTCAATCAAAGATATGTACTGATCCTAAGCTCCTTGAAACTTTATTACACATACTCTAAGTATATCCTCAATAGTCTTGATTGTCCTTTTACTCTGCCCATCTGTCTAAAGATAAAATGTAGTACTAAAATTTAACTTCGTATCTATAGCCGACTGTAGACTCTTCCAAAATATCGAAGTAAATCTGGGATCCTTGTCCAATACTATGGACATCGAAACCACATATAGTCTCACTACCTCATTCACATACCTCCATGCTAACTAGTCTAGTGAGTTATTCTCTCTCACTGGTAAGAAATGGACCGACTTAATCAATCGGTCCACTACAAACTAGATAGTATCATTTTGCCTCGGAGTTTTAGGAAATCCTATAATGAAATCCATTATGATTCGTTCCCATTTCCACTTTGGAATAGGTAATGATTGTAACTTCCCAACTGGAGCTTGATGCTCAACCTTAATCTGCTGGCAAGTTAAACATTTGGCTACATAGTCAGCTACTTGCTTCTTCATCCATGGCCGCTAAAAATGTTGCTTAAGTGTATTATACATCTTGGTAGTACCAGGATGCATAGTATAAGCTGCTACATGCGCCTCCTCTAGGATTTCATTTCTCAATTCATCCACATTAGGCACATACAACCTTTGTTTTAACCACAATGTTTCATCTCTTCATTTAAATTCAAAATCTGGATTCATCTTAATTTTCTCGATCAGTTTCACCATTTCAGGATCTTTACTCTGAGCTCTTCTAATTCTCTCATGGAACATTATTCTCAACTTTAATGTAGCTATCAATGCTTCATTTTGTTCTAAATTTGACTCCACATTCAAAGCTCTTAATTGAATTAAGCTCGGTAATCTCGATAACTAAATCTGAGCTACACTACTATTCGACTTTCTATTTAATGCGTCTGTCACTATATTAGCTTTCCCCGGATGACATTCAATCGTGCAGCTATAATCCTTTAATAGCTTAATCCATCTTCTCTATCTCATGTTCAACTCCTTCTAGCAGATACCTTAAACTCTTATGATCAGTGTATATCTGGATCTTTTTATACAAGTAATGTCTCCATATGTTTAGAGCAAAGACTACTGCTGCAAGCTCTAAATCACGTACCGAATAGTTTATCTTGTGAGACCTTAATTGTCTCGATGCATAGGCTATCACCTTGTCATACTGCATCAGTATACATCCTAATCCTTGATACAAAGCATCACTGTATACTACATAAGCATCACTGTCTCGACGGAATAGTCAATGCTGGCGCTATAGTCAACTGATGTTTCAGTTCCTCAAAACTTCTCTGACACTCATCATTCCATCTGAAGACCGCATTCTTCCTCAGAAGTTTTGTCAGAGGGGCTAAGATGAAAGAAAACCCTCGATAAACATCCGATAATATCCAGCCAATCTTAAGAAACTCCAAATTTCATATACATTCTTCGGAACCTCTCATTTCATTACTGCCTCTATCTTCTTTGAATCCACTTGAATTCCTTGCCCACTTACTATATGACCTAGAAACACTACTTGATCCAGCCAAAACTCACATTTACAGAATTTAACATATAGTTGTTTATCCCTCATCATCTGTAATATTACTCTCAAGTGCTCAGCATGCTCTTCTTTACTCTTTGAATACACCAAAATGTAATCAATAAACACTACCACAAAGCGATCCAGATAAGGCTGAAATACCTTATTCTTCAATTCCATAAATGTAGTTGGTGCATTAGTCAACCCAAATGGCATTACTAAAAACTCAAAATGTCCATATCTGCTCCTGAAAGCACTCTTTGGTACTTCAACCTCTGCTATTTTCAGCTGGTAGTATTCAGATCTCAAATCTAACTTAATGAACACCTAAGCTCCCTGCAACTGATTAAACAAATCATCAATTGTAGGTAATAAGTACTTTTTCTTCATTGTGATCCTATTCAATTACCTATAATCGATACATAGTCTTAATGTTCCATGCTTCTTTTTTACAAATAAGACTAAAGCTCCCCATGGTGAAACGCTGGGTCTAATAAATCCCTTATCAAGCAACTCCTATAACTGAGTCTTCAGCTCCTTCAATTCCACAGGTGCCATCGTATATGAGGGGTAGATATAAGAGCAGTACCTGGAACTAGATCAATTATGAATTCTATTTTCGGGTTTGGAGGTAAGCCAAGTAACTTTATGGGAAATATATCTACGAATTCCCTATCCATAGGAATGTCCTATATATCTTGCTCAGTTCAGTTATCAAGGACATGGGAGAAATATGCCTCATATCCTCCTTGCATTAACCTCAGGGCACTCACAAATGAAACCAGGCTGGCTGGCAATTCTTGGCTAATACTTCTGAGCACTACTCTCAGCTGATTAGGAGATTCAAATATTACCTCCTTAGTATAACAATTCATGATGGTCCTATGAGCAGTGAGCCAATCCATGCCTAAGATAACATCTATTTCCCTTAGTGGTAACACAATCAAGTCTGCCTCTAACTCTACCTGATCAATTCGGATCAAACATCTCTTGCAGACTTCCCCTATCACAGTGGTACTACCTATTATTGTACTCACCTCTAATCCACATCTCAATAACTCTCTATCACAATGCAACCTACATTCCATATGTGGTGCAATAAAAAAAAGCATAGATTAGGGATATAACAATGCATAAGCCTAAAATGTAAATATGAATAGCACAACTGCAACGACATCTGAAGACTTTTGAGCCTCTTGTCTCATCATAGCATAGACTCGAGCCTAAGACTATGGTTGATTACTCCGCACCTCAATTCTACTAGTAGCACTCCTAGAACACATTCTGCCTCTGCCATGACCTCTCTATCCAAACCCACAGGCTTGGCTCGGCTAAACTATAGTTTCTATTGCCTCACTTCCTCTCCTACCAGACTATGTTCCAAACATAACAGAACAATCCATAATCTGATGATTAAATGTGTCGCACAGAAGGTAGGCTCCTGTTAACCTTTAACATCTACCACTGTGCTTCTTCCCACAATGCTCGCAAGTTAGTAACTGACTCAATACTACACCTCTGCTATTACCAAATTGAACAAAACTACCTCTTTGTCTGAACCCCGGCTCTCTTGATCCAGTCGGTGGTCTGAAAGCTCGGCTCTAACGCTTTTTGAACCTTCTACCAGAACCACCCTAAGATTCACTAGGCCTCTTCTATTTAGACTTTGATCCGTGTTCTACCTTACTATCCTTTAACAATTGCTAAATGCAGATCGAGGTAGTTCGTAGTTTTATAAAACTACGCAAGTTAGAAAGAGCTAACCTCCAGATCTCCATGTTCAGTCCATTTTTAAATCTTCTGCACTTGTCTTCCTCAGTAGGAATCAAGGTAGCAGCATATCCCATCACCTCATTGAACTTAACCTCATACTCTGCTACAAATAAACTGCCCTACTTTAGATCCAAAAATTCCTTCATCTTTTCTTCCATGTAGATCTTGGGCATGTAATTTTCCTTGAAGACACTAAAAAAGTCTTCCCATCTTAGCTACGAGGTCTGATGGTACTGTCTGGAATCGTTTTCCACCATTGATAAGCTGAGCCTTGCAGTAAAGACACAACATAGTTGAACCTCTTGTTTGACTCATAATCTATTTGATTAAAGACTCTCTCTGTTCTCTTTAGCGATCCCTTGGCCTCTGTAGGGTCTGTACTTCCATAGAAGTCCACAACCCCTTGCTTTTACAGTTTATCATACCTCCTTTCCTTTCTCTCAGAAATTTTTGGAGGCATTCCCTCAGGTTGAGACACAGACGACTCTCTACTGGCTCTTTCTAATCTTAGGTCAGTTGATTGTTCCACTTGATCACCTATGACGGATGACCTATAATAAACAATAACTTTAATTACCATCTGAAATTCTCACAATATTTTATGCCTAACATTCCTACATATCCTCATAGATGCCAACCATGCTCTGATACCACCAACTGTAGCACCTTATCCCTATCTGACACATGTTTGTAGGCCCTTCAGACGCACGTGCACATACCTGATAGAAATGGTGTGCTAACTATTACACTTTCACTATATAGCAGGGCATCATAGCTACATCATAATTAACAACCCAAAAATTTCTTCATATCATTTCATAAACCATATTTATAATGTATCATTACAACCATCATCCATGTTTGTACAATATCTGCCTATCAGAGTCACAGCTCTGTCTACAAAGTATGCTACATGCATGAGAGATTAAGCAAAATTTAAACTAATCCTTCAGTCCCAGCTGACTAACCTTTGAGCCATGTCCTCTATCCAACAGCTGTGCAAAATCTTTTCTAAGTAGTTTTAGAAGCTAGGTCATTGCTCTCTCGAACCTGAAAATATCAACATTGCAATTTAGTTGAGTTTTGCGAACTCAGTTAAGTAAACATCCTCGATGCTTCACTTTTATCATGCTACACACAATTTATGTCATCAAAAAATTCACATCATCTTAATTTTCATCATTTAATATCAAGAAACTCTTTGTTCACATAGAACACATGTTAGAATCTATAAAATTCATCATTCAATTGCAATTATGCAAATTACAATCAATGATAATCAATCACACATATCATACAATAAAAGTTCTCAAAACATTGCAATCATTCAATTAATTCATATCATATGTAT
>JAOTAY010020079.1:0-13510 GCA_025629805.1 Erythroxylum baracoense
AGTTTATTCGATTGTGTTTTTTATTGATTGGATTGTGATTTAAGTCTTGTTCTTAATAACTTGGCGATAGACTGAGAGGGTCAGCTAAGTGAAAATAATCAATTTAGGCTAATGAGAGTTGGGTGAATTGATAGGTAAATGATTAAATCAAATCGGTAGAATCGTGTAACGAGACACTGAGCATAAGTTCCCGGTAGGTTAGTAGACAACTTTAGATCTAATTTAGTTTTTAGGTCGATTACGAATCGAGAGATCGAAATTCCCATAAATTGAATTAGGGTTTATCAATTAAGGTTAAGAATTATAACTCGAGAGAGAGTAATTTACCCTAAGAACGTTTAGGCCCGTTGAGTCAATAATTGCATAATTGGTTGAGTTTCTTTAATTTCGAATTAAAATTCCCTTTCTCTCACTTGGTGATTTCTAGGTTGATTTGGTTGTGTGATTGCTTTTCTGTTACTTTTAGCACTTTCAATTCTTACATTCAATTATCAATTGATTTACTTTTCTGCAGTAGTTGTTAGGTTTGTGACTTAGCTGCTATTAGACTTAGGACTAGTTCCCTTCTTTATAGGATTGACATCTTAGGTACTATGTGATTGACCCGTGTGCTTGCGGTAATTACCAAAGTTAAAAATATTGAAACTTAGAGCGTGTAACCTTGAGCGAACACTACACCTCTGAATTTAACTTCTGCATTTGAGCGAGCTGCCACATTTTGTTTTTTACTTCTTTACGTAACTAGGTTACCACCTACAGATGTGAAGTAGCTAGAAGTTGATCATCTATCTTTTGTTGATCTAGCCCAATCAGCATTTGTATACATATTTATACTTTGTCAATCTGTATTTTTAGTAAACAAAATTCCTTTACTTGGAGCAGATTTGAGATACCTCGAAATTCTCATAATTACCATCATATATTGTTCTCTAGAATTATGCATAAACTGATTAACAATACTCAAAGCATAAGCAAGGTCAGATCTTGTGTGAGCCAAATATATCAGCCTTCCAACAAGCTTTTGGTATCTTCCTTTATCAATTGGTATTGGGTTTGTTTCTACACATACCTTTAAGTCTTCCTCAACTGGTATATCAGCTGGTTAACATGTTGACATACTAGTTTCTTGTAATAAGTCTAATCCATATTTTCTTTAGTATAGAAAATTTCAATCTCAAGAAAATATTTCAAACAACAAAGATTTCTCACTTCAAATTCTCTAGATAAGTATTCTTGTTGTGCCTTCCTCTCTTCTAGATCATCTCCTGTCACCATTATGTCATCCACATATATAATAAGAGCAATGATTTGACCTTACCTTTTTTTCAAGAATAAAGTGTGGTTAGAATTGCTTTGATGATATCTGAAAATTATCACAGGCTTTGTGAACCTTCCAAATCATGCTCTTGGAGACTACTTCAACTCATAAAATGATTTCTTCAATTTACAAACCTTTTTACTCTGCCTTTCTACTACTATACAACCTGGTGGAAGCTCTATATAAATTTCTTCAGATAAGTCACCATTTACATCAAATTATTGCAAAGGTCAATCCAAGTTTGCAGCTAAGGACAACAATACTTTAACAATTTTGATTTTAGCTAGGACAACAAATGTCTCTGTGTAATCAATCCCATAGGTTTGGTTAATACCCCCTTGCCACCACTCTCACTTTGAACCTTTCAATTATGTCATCTGCATTGTACTTTATAGTTTAAACTCATCAACAACATCCAACTGGCTTCTTTCTTGGTAGGCATTCATCATTCTCCCAAGTTTTATTTTTTTTGTAAAGAGTTCATTTCTTCATTCATGGCGGCTCTCTACCTTGGAAACTTTAGAGTTTCCTGCATATTGTTAGGAATAATTGCAACAGATAATTGATTTATAAATGACCTATTTGATTCCAACATATTATTATTTGACATATAATGACTCATGGGATATTTAAATATGCTCAAAATTTCAGGTTCATATGTAGGCTTAGGAATACCTCTAGTAAGACACTCGGGTAGTTGTTTTCTCGGTGGCTCAGGTTCAGGAATGGGAACATCCTCAGTAAATGATTAGTGTAGTATATTAATGACAGTCTCAACTTCTACACTTAATGGACCAACATCCTCCTCTTTAGTAGTACCTTTTTGGTCAATATCCTCTGGTTCAATAACCCCTTCTTACTCGTCTTCATGTTTCAACAGATCATTACCATCGGAAAAATGACATTCACCTTTGCACTCCCCCAAAAGTTCATAATCAAGAGTCTGAATTTCCCTTTGGTATTCCCCTGAAGCTCAAACCTAGAGAAATATACAATATCTTCATGAAAGAACGCATCCATTGTGATGAACATACATTTAGTTGGAGGATGATAACATCAGTACCCCTTTTTGGTTTGTTGCATGCCCAAGAAAAATCACACCATAGGACTCGTGGAGCTAGCTTGTTATGTTGATGTTTATGGATATGCACAATTGCTACACATCCAAAAACATGAGGAGGCAAATTTGGTATTGGTAGAGCAGCTATAGCATTAGTGAAGACTTGAAATGGTGTTTAAAATTCAATAGAGCGGGAGGGAGTTTGATTAATCAAATATTGAGTGGAAGAGAGAGCTTCTCCCTAATAAGTCAATGACATAAGAGCTTAAATTATTGAGGCACGAACAACTTCTAGTAAATTTCAATTTTTTCTCTTAGCTACCCCATTCTATTGGGGTGCATCCACGTAAGTAGTTTTATTAATAATACCTTATGCGTTTAAATAATGTTCAATTCAAAACTTTGATGTTCTCTACCATTATCACTGCGAAGAACACAAACTTGTGCATTATACTGAGTTTGAATGATCTTATGGAATTTTTGGAACAATAAATTCACTTCACTCTTGGATTTCATTAACCACAACTAAGTCATCCTCATACAATCACCAATAAAAGTAACAAACTAACAAGACCCACCTAAAGTTGAAATTTTTGGATGGATCTCATACATCAGAGTGGGACTCTTATTTAACACTGATGGAAATGAATTTTAATGATATTATGCAAGTTCACAAACATCACAGCGAAAACTAAAGACAACAATTTTTTTTAAAAAAAGAAAATAATTTTTTACATACCCAAAAGATGAATGCCCCAAACATCGATGCCATAACTAAAGGTTAGCTTATTTTTCTCCACCTTTGAGCCATCCACAACAAAAACTTGATGTAACTTGTCTAAAATCCTTGACGTTAGGTCCAGATAATAAAACTTCGCTCTCCTAATAACACAAGCAATCGTCTAACTTAATGAGACATGAGTTAGGCCAAAAGCTTACAATACAAGATAAGGCTATTGTTATTTGAGAAACAAACAGGAGGTTGTAATCCAAGGATGGAACAAAAATGACAGAGTCCAAATTTAAAGTATTAGTGAGAGTTAAAGATCCTTCCCTAATAATTAGGGCTTTGTCATCGTTGATAGTATAAACAAATTTTTGTAAGGACTTTGTGAGTTCAATAACCTTTCTAGAATCAAAGTTCATATGATTTGTAGCACCATAATCAATTATCCATATACTATTAGAAACAAGTACAAAAACATTAAAAGTCTTACCTCCATTATTTATAGTTGCTAGTAATACATAAGTCTTCTCAACAAAATCATCATTAATTTTAGTCTCAGCAACAATAGTAGTTGGAGTTTTTTTGAAAAATTTCTTTTAGGGTGCTTAATTATGATCCCACCAATCTAGATATCCTACAAGTTCATAGCAGCGATCTTTAGTATGTCTAGTTTGGTTGCAATGAGTGTAGTTGTATGTAGACTTTTCACCACCAATGGTTGTCTTTGATTTTTTTCCAACCATTATAGCAATGGCTTCAAGGTTTCCAAATTCTCCTTGCAATGTTTCATGACTTACTACCTCTCCTTGAATCAATACATAACATTTTTCCAAAGTCAAAATTGATTCCTTCCTTAGAATCTCTCTTCGAACCTATTAAAAAACATCTTCTAAAGCTACTAGGAATATATGCACCCTTATTCATTCAATATAATTTCAATATCCTTCAACACCTTCAGGATCCTTCATAACAATTTTGTCTTAGTAATCTAGTTCTTGAAAGACTTCCCCTAAGTCTCCATAATATTCAGAGAAAGGTCTTCCACTTTGTTTTGAATTGAACGCCTTTGGGTTCAGAGCAAAAAACTGCAATTTATCACTTCCATCATGGAAGGCTTTTACTAATGCACTCCAGATTTCTTGAGCTATGGGTAATCGTAAGTATCGCTTTATAATCTCTAGACTCATAGACATCAGCAACCATTTTTTAACTTTTTGATTGTCAGTATACTAGTTCTCATACACGTCTTTATATTCTGTAGGCGGCTTTGTTTTCCCCTTTCAACAATATGCATCTCCATCAATTGTGACCGAACATCATAATTTGATTTAGAAAGAATGATGCCTACATCAAAAGCTCCTTTGAATTGAACAATAATAGGAACATATTTTTCACTCATATTCAAAATGTTTTGTATGCTCTAATACCAACTTGAAAGATGAGACGAAGAAGAAGAAAAAATTCTATTCATTCATTACTTTCTTTAAAACGTACTAATTATAATGTACAATAAGGGAAGATATCTTAATAATTAATCTTACGGCTATAGTTAGGGGCTATAATTAGGAGTCTAAGAATAGCTGATATTTACAGCTATGCAATCCTAACAATTATGGAGAAAAATTTCAACATAAAAATCAATCTTGGTTTTTGCTTTTCTGCATCTTCTATTTTAATTTTTTATTTATCCTGTTGGCACCAAAATACTACTTTTCATCCCAATTGTTAATTATGTGTGCTTTTCGGTTAGTCTCAATTCCACCGATCACATCATCTAATCTTTTGACCATTCATAGGTTTTCAATCTTTTCCATATCTGTATATTCTCAAGTCAATTTATCAATTCCAATAAGTGTTACTTTTCTGCATCATCACTTATTGGAATTGATAAATTGACTTGAGAATTTTCTTTCTTGCATTATTGCATGGTCATATTTCCACTTTTAACTTATACAAGATTGTGTAACTATTCCATAAACAAGATGGTGTAACTATTCTAGAAAGGATCAGGCTAACTCCCAAACCCCCACTTCCATGTAAATAACTATTTATATATAGCTAAAACCTAAAATTTTCTCAAAGCCAAAACCTTTACAATGCACAAAAAACAAAACCTAATACTAAAAGTAAATAATTGTTTCCAAGATCTACACTTTATTAGATTCACAGAGAAAACTGTTGACTAAAATAAGTTGGAACTGTTGAGAAAAGATAATATAATTGATAAATTTAGCAAAAACAAAATAAATTCCTTTTCCCCTTATACAATTAAAATAGAAACAAACCAACAGTAGATAATATAATTCAAGAAACAAATCATGAGACACTAGATTTTAACGTGGAAAAACCCCCCAATGTGAGGGAAAATCCATAGGACCTAATCCAATAAAAAAACTTCCATTAATCAAATTAATGGGTACACCAAAGTCTTTCTAGATACTCTAGGGATTATCAAATCACCAATACAATATAATACCGCTAACAAGTATTCTTGCCTAGCCAAAAGAGAAGGAATTACAATACGTAAATTATAACAAAATGATGCTCTCAATACTAGGAATAACATATTGAAAGCTCATCAGAAACAAAGCCTACTTGCTTGTTTGATCTTTTGGCAAGAGATATCCCTATTCTTCTCCTCTTTGCAGCAGCGCACATCCTTTCATATTACTATCTTTCACGTTTCACACTCCCATTTAAATTAGAACCCTCTTTTTTTTAATAACTTGTTAACGTAGCCTCATTTAGGAGGGACCACCTTATAAATCTCCCCCTCTCGACTCAAGTGGGGAAATGATCAACCAAGCTTGCTACTTCTCTATAGTACTTTAGCTTTTCTGTTGGCAAGGTCTTTCTCATCATATCTGAACCATTATCGTCAGTGTGGATCTTCTCAAGTGATAATATCTTTATCTTTGCACTTATTGTATCCAATGATACCACACTTCAATGTGCTTCGTTCTAGGATCAAATATGGAATTTTGCTGAGATGGATAATACTCTGACTATCACAAAATAGTTCATACTTCTCTTGCTTGAGACCCAAATCTTGTAGGAATTTCTGCATCCACAAAAGTTGTTTAACAAATTATGTAATAGCTATATATCCAGCCTCAGTGAAAGACAAAGCAACACATTTCTATAATTTAGATTGCCATGATACTCCTCCCCTTGCAAAAGTCATCATATATCTAGAAGTAGGCTTTCTAAAATCGATGTCACCAACCATATCTACATTTGTGTAACCACACAATATTGGCTTGCCATTACCAAAACATAAACAGACTTTAGAAGTACCTCTAAGATACCAAAGAATCCACTTCACTGTTTCCCAATGTTCTTTATGAAGATTAGAGAGAAATTGATTAACAACTCTAACTGCATGAGCAGTGTCTAGCCTAGTGCATACCATGGTGTACATCAAACTACTAACTGCAAATGCATAAGGAATCTTTTGCGTGTCCTTTTTATCTTTCTCACTTATAGGACACTGTTTTGAACTATTTGAAGTGGCCTACAAGTCTCTTAACATGTTTGGAACTGCCCATGTTAAACCTCTCCAATACCTTTTCAATATATTTTTCCTGGGATGGCCACAATTTTCTGTTCTTCCTATCACAGGTAATTCTCTTGCCAAGGATTTGCTTTGCAAGGCTAAATCCTTCATTGCAAAGGATTTACTCAAGTCTTTTTTAAGATTATCAATTTTCTTATCATCATAACTAACAATCAACATGTCATCCACATAAAGCAAAAGAATAATGAAATTACAATTTGAGAATTTTTTATTAAATACGTAATGGTCAAAATGTGTCTTACCAGACTCATGGTCCACTATGAAGGAATCAAATTTCTTGTACCACTGTTTGGGTGCCTGTTTCAACCACCCATATAGACTTTTCTTCAATCTACAAACTAAATGCTCTTTACCTTTTTTCTTGAAACCTTCAAGCTACTACATATAAATTTCTTTCTCCAAATCACCATGAAGGAATGTCGTATTCACATCAAGTTGCTCAACCTGTAAATTCAATATGAATGCTAAATCAAGCACAACTCTAATTGAAGACATTTTGACCATAGGTAAGAAAATTTCTTCAAAGTTGACACCTTTCTTCTGACTAAAACCTTTTACAACCAACTGTGCCTTGTACCTTGGTTGTAATGTTATTCTCTTTATGTTTAAACATGAACACCCACTTATTCCTAAGTGCTCTCTTACCTTAAGGCAACTTCTCCAAATCAAAGGTGTGATTCTCATGCAAGGATTTCATCTCTTCTTACATGACTTTCATCCACTTGTCTTTATCATCAAGTGATACGGCTTCTTGGTAGTTTTCTGGCTCTCCCTCATTAGTGAGCAACACCTACTCATATGGAGGATATCTCTGGGAAGACTAATGCTCTCTAGTAGACCCCTCAATTTAGGCTCAACTGATTGTTCAGGTGGAACTAGTTCATTTGGTTCTATAACCTATAGTATGGGCTCATCAACTATATTCTAACCCTCTACCTATACATCTCCTTCGTCGTTAACAACCCGAGTAGGAGGATCTGACTCTACATCAATGTAACCTCTAGTATTTGACTTTGACTTCTCAACTTTCTCAAAGTCTTCAGTGGTCTGATCTTCAAGAAATATTACATCCCGACTTCTAAAAATTTTCTTATTTACCAGATCGTATAATCTATATCCAAATTCTTTATGACCATGCCCTAGAAAAATACAATGTTTCGATTTTTCTTCAAGCTTGGATTTATCTTCTATTGGAATGTGAACAAATTCGCTACATCTAAACACTCTCAAATGACTAAAAGAGACATCTTTCCTTGTCCAAACCCTCTGAGGGATATTGCCTTCAAAAGGAACCGAAAGAGAAAGGTTGATCAAATCTACTATAGTTCTCAATACTTCACCCAAAAAAGCTTTAGACAATTTTGAATGAGAAAGCACAAATTTGATTCTTTCATTGATTGTACAGTTCATTCACTCTACAACTCGATTATGTTGAAGTGTCCTTGGGACTATCTTCTCAAGCTTGATACCATGGTCCCTCTAATACTGCTTAAATAGACCCCTATATTCACCGCCATTATCTTCTTGAACACACTTTAACTTTCTTCCCTTTTCTCTTTCAACACTTATATGGAAGTGTGAAAACATCGAGCATCTACTTTTTAGATTTCAAAGAAAATGTCCACACTTTTCTAGAGCAATCATCAATAAATGTAACAAATATAAAGCACCACCAAGAGTTCTAGAATCCATAATGCAAACATTAGTATGGATTAAATCCAAAACATGGGACTTCTTATATAGAGGAGAACTACTAAATGTAATTCTATGTTGTTTACCGATAAAGCAATGATTGTAACTTTTCAAAGGTGTAACTTTAACTGGAAGGAATTTCTTTCTGGTAAGAGTGTCAAGGCCTTTCTGACTCAAATGGCCAAGGTGTAAATGCCATAAATTTATGGAGCAATCTTCAATTGCATTCACCTCACCGGTAGTCAACTGGCCCATTGTCTAATATAGAGTATTGCAATTTTCTCCTTTTGGTACCATAAGAGACCCTTTAGTGAGCTTCCATTTACCATCACCAAAGTCGCTATGATGACCATCAAAATCTAGTGCATTAATAGAAATCAAATTATGCCGCATATTTGGGATGTGTCTCACA
The DNA here is from genome assembly GCA_025629805.1 of Erythroxylum baracoense. NCBI lineage: Eukaryota > Viridiplantae > Streptophyta > Magnoliopsida > Malpighiales > Erythroxylaceae > Erythroxylum > Erythroxylum baracoense. The sequence goes on from JAOTAY010020079.1 coordinate 8,787, forward strand.
TTCCTCATGTTGAAATCACATAGATCACATCAGTCATGATCACAATTGATCATGATCACAATCACAATAAAACACAGAAGTCACAAATAACACTTCTGTGGAGTATTGTAGTGATCGCACGTGGCGCTCCCTTATCATAGGATATGTATCAGAATGACCTACGGGCGTCCCGGTGTGTACCCTACGGTAAGGGGGTGTTACACCTCAAATGCAACCTGCACCTAATGTTAGTCTATAAGAAAATATCACCCATACCAACTATCTTGCTCACCCCTGGATTTGCCATCTTTACCATGTCAAGATCACACGCAATATAAGAATTGAAAATTTCTTGGTGAGTAATATAATATGAAGCAGCTGAATCAACAACCCAGTGTGTGGAGTCCTCACATGTGAGTTTAACCAAATTTGTATCACACATAAGTTCAACATCACCTTCTGATGCAACAGCTGCAGTGCCCTTACCTTGTTTATTATTCTCACCTCTTCCTTTGACTTGTCCCTTTTTAAGATCTTGCAATTTTCTGTATATGTCCTAGCTTATGACAACAATACCATTTAATGTCACTTCTATTCTTCGACTTTCCTCTAGACTTGCTTTGTTTGTCAGCTTTTTAGGAGTCTCTATTTTGACTTCTCCCATATGACTCAACAACTATTGCCTCAGTCTTAGTCGTGCTACCAAATAAGCTATGCCCCTTCCTTCTAGTTTCTTCATTCAACAATCTTTTACACTAGAGAAAGTCAGTGTCTCATTAGGTGCAGAATTACTCAAAGACACAACTAGAGTTTCCCAACTCTCAGTCATAAAATTGAGTAACATAATATTAAGTAATTCATCCTCTAGTTTAATGTCCATGGTATTCACCTAATTTACCACATCTTGGAAATAGCTTATGTATTCTGCCACAGAGAAACCATCCCTGTATTTCAAATTTATCAACTCCCTAATTAATCTATCGATTGTTTAATCATCCCTAGGCACACGATGATAAACACTCTGGTCTATCCATTGTTTGATCATACCAATAGTTTTCCTATTGAGCTTTTTCCATTCTTCATCAATTTTCTTTTCAAGCTTACTACCTTTACTTTCAATAGAATCATACAAGTCCTTGCAAAATAAAAAATCTTCCATTCAAGACTTCCATATAGAATAGTTAGAAGCATTCAGCTTAATCATAGTACCAGCAGCATCATTCATTTTAAAACCACAAATAAAACAACAACCAATAAGCCTGGCTTTGATACCACTTGTTGGAAAAGATACTATAATTAATAAATTTGACGAAAACAAAATAAATTCCTTTTCCTCTGTGTAATTAAAATAGAAACAACCTGACAATAGAAAATAATATAATGCAGGAAACAAATAAGGAGACACCAGATTTTAACGTGAAAAACCCCCAATATGAGGGAAAAACTACGGGGCCTAGTCCACTCAAAACTCTTCCATTAATCAAATTAATGGGTAGACTAAATTCTTCCTAGATACCTTGGTATTTAGAATACTTTCCTCAGGAATTTAATCTAAAAAATACGCTAGCCAATTCTACCCTTCTTTCTCTCTCAACTCTACGACAACTCTTTTTATAATAATAAAAAATTTAATAATAATAATAAATGTATTTAATACAATTAATAAAATTAATAAAAATAAGAATAATAATAAGTAGAAAATTAATAATAATAATAATAATAATAATAAATTAATAAGAATAATAAAATCAATAATCATAATAAATATAAATATAAATAAAATTGATAAAATTAATAATAATAATAAAATTAATAAGAATAATAAAACTAATAATAGTAGTAGTAGTAATAATAATAATAATAACATAAATTAATAATAATAAATTAATAAAATTAATTATAATAAGAATAATAATAAGTAAAACAGTAGTAGTAGTGGTAGTAGTAGTAATAATAAAATTAATAATAAGTAGAAAATGAATAATAATAATAAATGATATTAAAAATAATAAATTTAATAAGAAAAATAAATTTAATAGTAATGCACTATTTGTATTTTTATTTTCAATGTTAGAAAAATTTTTTATATTTGATTTAAATTTTAAGATTTATCTTTGTACTCAGTTGACTTTTTTTAGTATTTTTCAATACTATATTTATGATATAATAGTATTATATAATTAGAATATCAGGAATGAAAAAATTAACAATTAATAATATAACTTGTATTACAAATTAACATTATTTAACGATTTCAATTTTTAATCGGTTTGTAGGAATATAATTAGAAATACAAGTCAATTTTAAATTACATTCTATGAAATATTGTTACATACTAAATATTATAATAAGAATCAATCCAACTTTCCTATTAGAATTCTTATAACTATCTAAACATGTGAATATCTTTATTTTTCATAGATTTATTTCCCGAAGAATCAGATTCTAAATTTACTTTATTTTCTTGCCAATCAAACGGGGCCTTAAGGATTATCAAATCACCAATACAATATAATACCACTAATAAGTATTCTTAACCAGCCAAAAGAGAAGGAATTACCACTAATAAATTATATGAAAATGATTCTCTCAAATCTCAATATTAGGAATAACATACTAAAATTTCATTAGAAAGTGAGTCCGTTTGCTTATTTAATCTTCCGGCCAGAGATCTCCTTATTCTTCCCCTCTTTGCGGCGACGCACACGCACACCCTTTCACGTTACTATTGTTCACGTTTCATACTCCCACTTAAATTAGAACCCTTTGTTAATGAATTGTTGACGTGGCCTCACTTAGGGGGGACCACCTGACAGGAAATACATTAAATGAAAATTTAAGAGATAATCAAGCTCAAGTATAATAGTCAAAAGGATCTCAAAGGAAAGGATACAAAGATATATGTCGATCTCCTAGGCGCGTATGAAAAAAATTTACTTTCCACGATCGCCAAAGCCTTGATCGCTGACTTGTTCGACAATAAAAGTGGGCAAGTCAAAACCTCATTTGATGAAAAAGGTGCAGGTTGAGGAAAACATGAAGAAGAAAAAGGTCGTTAGCATTGCATATGGTTATTATCTTTCATATGCGAAGACAAAACGAAACAAAAATTTGGAGATAGAATAGAATAAAAATTGGAGATAGTGACATATTTGGTTGTGATAGACGAAACAAAGGAAACTGTATTAGTTTCGAAGACAAAAATTTTGTTTGATTGCAGTTGACAGAACATAAAAAACAGTGTTAATGACCAAAGTACCCCTGCAGTATAATATAATTATAAATATGTAATTCGATGATTATTTTAAAACGAATGATTTGTATTAGTATTTTTTTAATTGTATATATAAATAAGGAATTAAAAAAATGAGTAACATATAAATATCATTTTTGGCCAATACCCAATTCTTCTCCTAATTTAGAGGAATGAATATCAATGTCATTGTTCTTTAAATGTTTGTGATAATTAATTAATATATAATTCATTTATTAATTAAAATATTCTAATTAATTAATTAAAATATATTTAATTACAATATAATTAATTAAAACATAACTAACTAATATAATTATGCCTTAATTAAAATAATGTAATGTAATTAATTAATATTATAATTTAAATATAATTAACTACAATATAATTAAGTAAAATATTATAATTAATTAATTAATTACATTATAATTAATTAAAATATAATCAATTAAAATATAATTCTTCATTAATTAAAATATTGTAATTAATTAATTAATTACAATATAATTAATTAAAATATAATTATTCATTAATTAAAATAATTTAATTAATTAATTAATTAAAATCTTATATTTAATTAATTAATTAATTAATTACATTATAATTAATTAAATATAATTAATTAATTACATTATAATTAATTAAATATAATTAATTAAAATATTTTTAATTAATTAATTAAAATATAATTAATTACATTATAATTAATTAAAATATAACTAATTAAAATATAATTATTCATTAATTAAAATATTGTAATTAAATAATTAATTATAATATAATTAATTAAAACATAATTCATTCATTAATTAAAATATTGTAATTAATTAAATAAATAAAAATATAACTAGTAAGGGAGGGATATTTCTAGAAATTACTTATGTCTTTTTGTTTCTATCCCAAAGATAAGAAATCTTGTTCCTTGGTTTTAGAAGGAACAAAAAATTTATGTCTTTGTCACCCGGAATCGGAACAAAAATTAGTAGGGTCAGCAAGCAAACATTGTGAGACACAGGATTTTTTTGTTTTATCATCTGTCTCCACTTTGGAGACAGTAATCATACACAGGGTAAGTGACTACAAAAGGAGAGACAGTGAGTTTGGATAATTTGTTCCTTTTCTAATATATAACTCGAGTCTTGCTTTTCTACTACCACGTTGTTTTGTTTGGAGGTCTAGTGTTGAGAGATTGTTCGTCGTCACTAAGGGTTTGTTTGGTTTAATGTTAATTAATGGAACTGAATGGAACGGTTTATAATAGAATGAAATGTAATACAGTGAAACGTTGTTTGGGAGGAATAGAAAGATTCATAATGTAATGTAGTGAAATGTTGTTTGGAAGATGGATGGAATGGAATATAATATATAGTAAATGACTATTATACCCCTTATATTAAAATGATTATTGCAGAAGGTTTATTATTTTATTATTAATTATATACAATTTATTATTAATTATATAAAATTATTATTATTAATTATCTAATAAATT
>JAOTAY010020080.1:0-13502 GCA_025629805.1 Erythroxylum baracoense
ATCAAGATAAAACAAATCAAATTCAAAAATTTAAATCCTAACTAGATAATAACTTTATCTTAATAGATAAAATTTTATCTTTAAATAATATCTTATTTTTAAACAAAAATCTTCAATAACTTTGAATCAATCTTTCCAACACTTGTATGAGTTGCATGACCCTTTTCTCAAAGGTGCAATAAAATGGGGTAACTAGTACAGAACTAAAGGTTTGGTACTTAAAGATGCTGATTGGATTGCCAATGAGATGAAGAAATCTGGCCTTCGTGGCCGTGTTGGTGCTGGTTTCCCCTCTGGTCTCAAGTGGTCTTCCATGCCAAAAGTTTCTGATGGCCGCCCTTCCTATCTTGTTGTTAATGCAGATGAAAGCGAACCTGGAACATTCAAAGATAGAGAAATTATGAGGCATGACCCACACAAACTTTTAGAGGGCTGCTTGATAGCTGGTGTAGGAATGAGAGCTTCTGCTGCTTATATCTATATTAGGGGTGAGTTTGTAAATGAACGTAACAGCTTGGAAAGGGCAAGAAAAGAAGCATATGACGCTGGATTGTTAGGAAAGGATGCTCGTGGATTTGGTTATGATTTTGACGTTCATACCCATTATGGTGCTGGTGCTTATATTTGTGGTAAAGAGACGGCACTTCTAGAAAGCCTAGAAGGCAAACAAGGAAAGCCAAGATTGAAGCCTCCCTTTCCTGCTAATGTAGGATTGTATGGCTGCCCCACCACAGTTGCAAACGTGGAAACAGTGGCAGTTTCTCCCACCATTTTAAGGCATGGGCCAGAGTGGTTTGCAAGTTTTGGCGGGAAGAACAATTTTGGGACAAAATTGTTTTGCATATCAAGACATGTGAATAAGCCCCGCACAGTTGAAGAGGAGATGAGTATACCACTAAAGGAGTTAATAGAGCGGCATTGTTGTTAGAGCATGAACGATCAGCTCCAGCATGTATCACGCATGCATGCTGCATACATCCCTGAACCACGTACAGATAGCATGCATCCCTGAACCACGTACAGACAGTGGCGGAAAGCAGAACAGATGGTAGCGGCATGTAAGGCAGAAATCAGAGAGCACGAATAATGCACAGCTGATAAACAAATAAAAGGAGGACACGCAACCCACAGTACATTTGTCCTGTTTTTGTTTTTCGATGTATATATATATCACAAACGCTTGTACAGAACAGTTGGTTTTTTATCTTATAAGAACAGAGTATGTTTCTGTTTTATTAAAAATTCCAAACGCAGTAGCTCATTTTGCATGGTATCAGAGCCACCGGCTCTCAGCCTCGCAACTCCCAAAAATCCAAATACTTAGAGAAAACCCAAAATGACCAACAATACTGAGGGAGCTGGAGAAGTAAGCAGTCAACGATCCCTTTCAGACTCTGACTTGTTCATCATCTCACCAGCAGACAATCCGGGAAGCGTTTTGGTTAACACTCCTCTTGACGGTTCCAACCATCTATCATGGAGCAGATCGATGCTCATCTCCTTGAGGGCCAAAGACAAGCTCGGTTTCATAACTGGCGAGATCGAGAGACCCACCGATGATGAGAACTTGGCAAGGAAGTGGGAGACGGCAGACAAAATGGTGATTGCTTGGATCCTCAATACACTCACCAAAGAAATTGCAGACTCATTCTTAACAGTAACGATGGCCAGAAACCTTTGGGAAGAACTCAAAGCCAGGTACGGTGAAAGTTGCGGGCCATACGTCTACCAATTGATTCAGGAGGTGAATAACCTTCGGCAAGGTAACGATTCTGTTACCACATACTTCACAAAACTAAAAAAGTTGTGGAATGATATTGACTGTTTTATGCCTATCAAGACCTGCGGGTGTGAAGTCTCTAAACATAATGCTGAGACTGTTAACAACGGGAAGCTAATGACTTTCCTGTTAGGATTAAAGGAAGAATATACTACTGTAGTAAGCCAAATCATACTGATGGAACCATTGCCGGAAGTAAGCAAAGCTTTTTCTATGATTCTAACTATTGAGAAACAAAAGACTGTTTCTGTTGATACGAACAGTGTAGGACAGATGGGGGTTGCTTTACTGGCTAACAGCGGAGGCACAAAAAGATCAAACAATGGGAGTCGAGAATCATGGAACAGAAAAGGTAATATCAAGAAAGAAGAAAAATACTGCACTTATTGTCATGAGAGGGGGCATTTGAGGGAAACATGCTTTCAGCTGCATGGGGTACCCGATTGGTACAAAGAGCTCCAGAAGAAAAAAGGAAAGAAGGAATTTGCTGCCGCAGTAAGTGAAGCCGACGTTCAAACACCGAACAGAACCAGCGAAGGGACAGGGATAGACGTTGAGTCCTTAGCAAAGCAAGTACGGGAGCTTATGAGCTTCATTAAGGGTAAGGGTGTTTCGGAAGCCAATCACGTCGCCTTTAATAGCTTTTCAGGTATAAATCCCAACTCGTTTTCTTACTGCAAAGATAATTACGACAGTGATTCATGGGTTGTCGACTCGGGAGCCTCAACTCATATGTGCAGAAACCCACATACACTTATCAACTTAACCAAAATACCTGTTAAACCTGTTCTGTTACCTGACGGATCAAACAGATCCGTAAGTCATACTGGAGAGGTAAGAATAACACCTCATTTATGCCTAAAGGATGTACTGTGCATACCCACTTTTCATCACAACCTTATGTCTGTCCACAAAATTGCATCCCAAAACGGCCTTGCAGTAATATTTATCACTGACAAAGTATTCTTGCAGGACCCGCGGACTGAGTATGTGGTTGCGATATGTGAGGCGGTGGGTGGTATTTACAAGTTAACGCCCAGGAGTTTTCTACCAGACAAGGCTTTGAAAGGTCCTTCACTTGAGTTCTACTTAAATAATTCCTTTGCTTACCATGTATGTGACAATTTTGAGCTGTGGCACCAACAGCTTGGTCATGTGTCAAAAAACAAGATAGCTTTTTTACCGGATTTAAATTTGACAATTCCACCAAATCATGTTTGTGACATTTGCCCGTTAGCCAAACAAGAACGTCAACCATTTCCCACACACACAATAACCGCCACAAAACCTTTCGAACTCATCCATGTAGACCTATGGGGCCCATACAAAAACCCAAACATCGATGGTTCAACCTACTTCGTTACAATTGTTGATGAATACTCGCGTGCGACTTGGACCTACTTAATTAATAGTAAAGCCCAAGTCTACGGAATACTTGAAATTTATTTCAACATGGTCCAAACTCAGTTTTCCCTACCCATTGCTAGTATACGAATGGACAATGGATCCGAATTCATAAACCAAAAATGCATAGACTTGTTTAATAACAAGGGAATCCAACACCAAAGGACATGCCCATATACCCCACAACAAAACGGCATAGTCGAACGAAAGCATAAACATCTACTCCAAATGACCAGAGCCTTAATGTACCAAGCCAACTTACCGCCAAAATTTTGGGGAGAAGCCTTATTGACCTCTACTTTTATCATAAACCGACTACCCACCAAAATCATAGGCTGGCAAACACCCTATGAAAAACTTTACAATAAAAAACCCAAATTAGACAATTTACGCACATTCGGATGCCTATGCTATGCCACCAATACCAAGCCCTTCAAGGACAAGTTAGAACCAAGAGCCCACAAATGTTTGTTTTTAGGATACGTATCTGGCCGCAAAGCATATAAATTATTGGACCTCAAAACCAACACCATATTCGTTTCTAGGGATGTAATATTTCATGAGACAATTTTTCCCTATAAAAATCCACAAGAAACAGATATGGAGCAACCATATTAGCCTACCTCTACATATCAGCCCACCTTCCATTTAGACAATAACGTCAACCCAGACAGCCCACTCCACATACTTGATACACACAACTTACATACCAGCCCAGACCCAGCTCCTCCTATCTTACCCGACCTGCCATCCTCCAACACACCATCAGCTCCCACCAACCACGATGCAGGTTCACCATCTTCCTCACCAGATCCGCCGCACGTCACTCGCCGACCACGAACCAGACCCAGATACTTGGACGACTATGTGTCTTGCTCCACCACTGCCGACCATGTCGCACCCACACCTCTCCCGCAAGTCTGTACACGGTCCCTTCCTTCCTCATCCATCCCCTTTAATCATGCATTTGTCTCTTTTATGGCTAACGTATCAGCTACCTATGAACCTCTGTCGTATGAGTCTGCAAAAGAGGACCCGTTGTGGGTTGAACCCATGAATCGCGAATTAGCGGCCTTAGAAGCCAACGACACCTGGTCTGTTGTGGAGCTCCCGCAAGGTAAGAGAGCTTTAGAGACAAAATGGGTCTATAAAGTAAAACACAATCCCGACGGAACAGTTGAACGGAGGAAAGCCAGGCTCGTAGCAAAAGGATTCAACCAACGCGTCGGTGTCGACTATTCTGATGTTTTCTCCCCGGTGGCAAAGGTAACAACCATACGACTCCTATTTGCTATAGCGGCAGAACGCAATTGGCCCATTGAACATTGTGACATCAACAATGCTTACCTCCATGGCTCACTCGACGAAGATATTTACATCAAACCTCCTCAAGGATATCATACACCGCCCGGAAAAGTGTGTAAATTACACAAGTCGCTATATGGTTTAAAACAAGCGGGTCGTCAATGGAATAAAGAAATTACAACTACACTCATCGCCATCGGTTTCTCTCAATCAGAAGCTGATAATTGCTTATTCACTAGAGGTACGGGAGACTCTTTTATCTCTATCGTTATATATGTTGATGACTTGTTGCTGGTTGCCCCTGATGAGAACACCATTACTGCTGTGAAAGCTTACTTGCATAAACAATTTACACTTAAAGATCTTGGCAGTGCAAAGTTCTTTGTGGGTGTTGAAATTGCCAGGTTCGAAGGAGGCATACTCTTGTCCCAGTCTCGTTACATTTCGGACATCCTTCGCGAGGCTGGACTTGATAATCTCAAGCCTGTGGGAGTACCTATATCTCAAGGGACAAAATTAGCAGCAGATGAAGGAGCTTTGTTGTTAAACCCAGAAAAATACAGACGCATCGTTGGCCAACTCCTCTATTTGAACTTTACCCGACCAGATATTACATATGCCACCCAACAATTGAGCCAATTCACTTCGGCACCCCGGCAACCTCACTGGAAAGCCTTAACACATGTCTTGCGATATTTATCCACTACGTCTCACAAACAACTCTTCTACCCAACACAAAACCAACCTCATCTTCATGCCTATTGTGATTCCGATTGGGCAGGGTGTGTTTTCTCAAGAAAGTCTTTAACCGGCTACTGCATTTTTTATGGCAATGCCCCAATCTCTTGGAAAACTAAGAAACAACAAACTGTTAGCAAATCATCAGCCGAAGCGGAGTATCGAAGTATGGCTAGTACAGTATGTGAATTACGATGGATCTCTTACTTGTTGCGTGATTTACAAATCCCAGCGCCCACACCTATCCCTCTCTATTGCGATAACACTGCTGCAATTCATATTTCGGAAAATCCCGTTTTTCACGAGAGAACAAAACATGTGGAGATTGACTGTCATTTGGTCCGTCATGCAGTCAAAGAAGGCTTCATTTGTCCTTCCCATCTACCTTCTACACATCAACTCGCAGATGGCTTCACCAAATCCTTATCCACCCACACATTTTCCGCAGCAATCGCCAAGTTGGGACTCGTCAATGAGCCAGCAACTTGAGGAGGGGGTGTTAGAGCATGAACGATCAGCTCCAGCATGTATCACGCATGCATGCTGCATACATCCCTGAACCACGTACAGATAGCATGCATCCCTGAACCACGTACAGACAGTGGCGGAAAGCAGAACAGATGGTAGCGGCATGTAAGGCAGAAATCAGAGAGCACGAATAATGCACAGCTGATAAACAAATAAAAGGAGGACACGCAACCCACAGTACATTTGTCCTGTTTTTGTTTTTCGATGTATATATATATCACAAACGCTTGTACAGAACAGTTGGTTTTTTATCTTATAAGAACAGAGTATGTTTCTGTTTTATTAAAAATTCCAAACGCAGTAGCTCATTTTGCATGGTATCAGAGCCACCGGCTCTCAGCCTCGCAACTCCCAAAAATCCAAATACTTAGAGAAAACCCAAAATGACCAACAATACTGAGGGAGCTGGAGAAGTAAGCAGTCAACGATCCCTTTCAGACTCTGACTTGTTCATCATCTCACCAGCAGACAATCCGGGAAGCGTTTTGGTTAACACTCCTCTTGACGGTTCCAACCATCTATCATGGAGCAGATCGATGCTCATCTCCTTGAGGGCCAAAGACAAGCTCGGTTTCATAACTGGCGAGATCGAGAGACCCACCGATGATGAGAACTTGGCAAGGAAGTGGGAGACGGCAGACAAAATGGTGATTGCTTGGATCCTCAATACACTCACCAAAGAAATTGCAGACTCATTCTTAACAGTAACGATGGCCAGAAACCTTTGGGAAGAACTCAAAGCCAGGTACGGTGAAAGTTGCGGGCCATACGTCTACCAATTGATTCAGGAGGTGAATAACCTTCGGCAAGGTAACGATTCTGTTACCACATACTTCACAAAACTAAAAAAGTTGTGGAATGATATTGACTGTTTTATGCCTATCAAGACCTGCGGGTGTGAAGTCTCTAAACATAATGCTGAGACTGTTAACAACGGGAAGCTAATGACTTTCCTGTTAGGATTAAAGGAAGAATATACTACTGTAGTAAGCCAAATCATACTGATGGAACCATTGCCGGAAGTAAGCAAAGCTTTTTCTATGATTCTAACTATTGAGAAACAAAAGACTGTTTCTGTTGATACGAACAGTGTAGGACAGATGGGGGTTGCTTTACTGGCTAACAGCGGAGGCACAAAAAGATCAAACAATGGGAGTCGAGAATCATGGAACAGAAAAGGTAATATCAAGAAAGAAGAAAAATACTGCACTTATTGTCATGAGAGGGGGCATTTGAGGGAAACATGCTTTCAGCTGCATGGGGTACCCGATTGGTACAAAGAGCTCCAGAAGAAAAAAGGAAAGAAGGAATTTGCTGCCGCAGTAAGTGAAGCCGACGTTCAAACACCGAACAGAACCAGCGAAGGGACAGGGATAGACGTTGAGTCCTTAGCAAAGCAAGTACGGGAGCTTATGAGCTTCATTAAGGGTAAGGGTGTTTCGGAAGCCAATCACGTCGCCTTTAATAGCTTTTCAGGTATAAATCCCAACTCGTTTTCTTACTGCAAAGATAATTACGACAGTGATTCATGGGTTGTCGACTCGGGAGCCTCAACTCATATGTGCAGAAACCCACATACACTTATCAACTTAACCAAAATACCTGTTAAACCTGTTCTGTTACCTGACGGATCAAACAGATCCGTAAGTCATACTGGAGAGGTAAGAATAACACCTCATTTATGCCTAAAGGATGTACTGTGCATACCCACTTTTCATCACAACCTTATGTCTGTCCACAAAATTGCATCCCAAAACGGCCTTGCAGTAATATTTATCACTGACAAAGTATTCTTGCAGGACCCGCGGACTGAGTATGTGGTTGCGATATGTGAGGCGGTGGGTGGTATTTACAAGTTAACGCCCAGGAGTTTTCTACCAGACAAGGCTTTGAAAGGTCCTTCACTTGAGTTCTACTTAAATAATTCCTTTGCTTACCATGTATGTGACAATTTTGAGCTGTGGCACCAACAGCTTGGTCATGTGTCAAAAAACAAGATAGCTTTTTTACCGGATTTAAATTTGACAATTCCACCAAATCATGTTTGTGACATTTGCCCGTTAGCCAAACAAGAACGTCAACCATTTCCCACACACACAATAACCGCCACAAAACCTTTCGAACTCATCCATGTAGACCTATGGGGCCCATACAAAAACCCAAACATCGATGGTTCAACCTACTTCGTTACAATTGTTGATGAATACTCGCGTGCGACTTGGACCTACTTAATTAATAGTAAAGCCCAAGTCTACGGAATACTTGAAATTTATTTCAACATGGTCCAAACTCAGTTTTCCCTACCCATTGCTAGTATACGAATGGACAATGGATCCGAATTCATAAACCAAAAATGCATAGACTTGTTTAATAACAAGGGAATCCAACACCAAAGGACATGCCCATATACCCCACAACAAAACGGCATAGTCGAACGAAAGCATAAACATCTACTCCAAATGACCAGAGCCTTAATGTACCAAGCCAACTTACCGCCAAAATTTTGGGGAGAAGCCTTATTGACCTCTACTTTTATCATAAACCGACTACCCACCAAAATCATAGGCTGGCAAACACCCTATGAAAAACTTTACAATAAAAAACCCAAATTAGACAATTTACGCACATTCGGATGCCTATGCTATGCCACCAATACCAAGCCCTTCAAGGACAAGTTAGAACCAAGAGCCCACAAATGTTTGTTTTTAGGATACGTATCTGGCCGCAAAGCATATAAATTATTGGACCTCAAAACCAACACCATATTCGTTTCTAGGGATGTAATATTTCATGAGACAATTTTTCCCTATAAAAATCCACAAGAAACAGATATGGAGCAACCATATTAGCCTACCTCTACATATCAGCCCACCTTCCATTTAGACAATAACGTCAACCCAGACAGCCCACTCCACATACTTGATACACACAACTTACATACCAGCCCAGACCCAGCTCCTCCTATCTTACCCGACCTGCCATCCTCCAACACACCATCAGCTCCCACCAACCACGATGCAGGTTCACCATCTTCCTCACCAGATCCGCCGCACGTCACTCGCCGACCACGAACCAGACCCAGATACTTGGACGACTATGTGTCTTGCTCCACCACTGCCGACCATGTCGCACCCACACCTCTCCCGCAAGTCTGTACACGGTCCCTTCCTTCCTCATCCATCCCCTTTAATCATGCATTTGTCTCTTTTATGGCTAACGTATCAGCTACCTATGAACCTCTGTCGTATGAGTCTGCAAAAGAGGACCCGTTGTGGGTTGAACCCATGAATCGCGAATTAGCGGCCTTAGAAGCCAACGACACCTGGTCTGTTGTGGAGCTCCCGCAAGGTAAGAGAGCTTTAGAGACAAAATGGGTCTATAAAGTAAAACACAATCCCGACGGAACAGTTGAACGGAGGAAAGCCAGGCTCGTAGCAAAAGGATTCAACCAACGCGCCGGTGTCGACTATTCTGATGTTTTCTCCCCGGTGGCAAAGGTAACAACCATACGAGAATAATTTACTTGCTATGATACCAAGCGGTTCTTTTTTCCCACTGATGCCCAAGCACAAATGTGATGATATGCTGATGGATTATGACGCACTTAAGGCTGTAAACTCAGGACTAGGGACCGCAGCTGTAATTGTGATGGATAAATCTACTGATGTTGTGGATGCAATTGCTAGGTTGTCTTACTTCTACAAGCATGAAAGCTGTGGCCAGTGCACGCCCCGCAAGGAGGGGACTGTGTGGTTTTGGATGATCATGGAAAGGTTGAAGATTGGCAATGCAAAACTGGAAGAGATAGATATGCTTCAGGAGGTGACAGGAGGTGACCAAGCAGATTGAAGGGCACACCATATGTGCCTTGGGTGATGCTGCAGCTTGGCCTGTGCAGGGTCTAATAAGACACTTCAGGCCAGAACTTGAGAGAAGAATAAAGGAGCATGCAGAAAGGGAGTTGCTAGAAACTGCCGTATGAAGTTCTTATACAGGTTAATTCTTGTGAGTTTGTATACTCGAATATACTAAAATTCCAATATGATGGCATAGTTGTGTTAGCAGTTGAGTGGCTTGTCTAGTTAATTATCTTGAGCTTAACACGTTTCAGTTGATGCTTCTAAAACTGTGGATAGTTTGTCTCCTATCGTATTTTCTTTTCAAAAGAAAAAGAATCTATGACTTGTATTTAGCTCCAGCGATCTTTGTAGTTTGACAATTAGCAAAATAGATGAGCATTTGTTATTTAATTTCACGAAATTACCAAGAAAATATCGTAGTTAAATGCGTACAACAGATCAATTTAGTTGAACTTATTTTTAAAAAAAGTTTAATTACTACAACTATCTGAGAAACATACTGTTATGATGAATTTGGTTTAGTCTTAGGGTCACTGATTCAGATAGGACTAATAACAAGAGCACCCTTAAAAATCTAGCTGGAACCTTGTTTGATCTCTTGTTGTCTAGGTTTCTTTTGAATCACAGTCAAATTTCTCCGGTTGTCACTCTTCTTTTATCAGCGATAACGATTTTGTAAGTTTGAACTGCAGGGAAGTTACTTATCACGGAATGAACAGAGAAATTTGTTTGGGTGGTTAAATCAACTGAGGCCTTTCCCATCACCCTTAGCATTTGTTGGCTTAAAGGTGCCGACCCTGATAAATTAATGTCGTCGGGAAAGGGTTAGTTCATGTTTCTCACATGCACGTGGATACATTTTGGATAATGTTGTCAATAAGAACTGATTATGGAAAGATGAATAGATTTCTGGTCTTATGCGATATGGAAGTTGTTTTGTACATTTTTTGAGTTGATTGTAGCGAGCAGATAGGCTTACCTCGCACACAATATCTACATGCATGCCTCTGTTTCTCCTTTAGTGGTTTTTCTCGCGAATGAAAAGATTGGGCCTTGACCAATGTCAGTTTGGATAAATTAACTCCTGACTTGTTTATTATCAATCGTTTACATAATGAACTCCTGTCGTTGGACCAATGAACCAAGAAATTTAATCAATAGGCCTCATATTGACTCGGTCTTTTTGGTTAATCCAAGATTAGATGGTGGCTGCAGGCTGCAGCTGCAAGCAATGGCAAGGGTGGCGGGTGCCGTGGTGAATGCGAGAAGAGAAATTGTTGGTTACCCATTGAGAGGTGTTTTTAGTTCTGGAACATCATTTTCTCTGCTTCAAAGTTAATTATTACTTTTTCGGCTTGTCTTCTCCGAATTTAAAATTTTACATTTATTACCTTATACTTTGACCTTGTCTTTATGAATCACCCTGTATGAAAACCTTATTGTTAATCTAAAAGAAGATGCATCCAAACAATTTTAGTTGCACACTTGTGTGAACCTTTTTGTCAAATCAGACAAGTAGATGTTGTCGAACATTTGATTTATGTTTTTAATCCTAGGTCTATGACGAAGCTGTAATTCCGAAGAATAGTGTTAATTATTAGTTGCTGAAAAATTTATGATTGATTAATTAAGAAAATAATTAATTTAATTTTATAATTGAATTTTAATTTTAAAGAATTTTTAAAATTATATTTCGAATATAGTTTGGATTTTGTTGGGTGATATGCGGTGAGCTACTGTAGCTGATTTCTCAAGGTGAAGAACGTCCAATTTAATGTATATATCTGGACTTTTTAAGATTTTGTAAGATAAAACCTTCAATTCTAAATTGAATCTAGGATTTCAAAACATTAAATCTAAACCTTTTAGGCTAAAATTACTCAGATCTATTTTGATTTTATATTTGCAACTATTGCAATCTCAATTCCAAAATTTAATATCAATAACAATCAAACAATTTAATTAAATTATAGAATTAAATCACCACTGGAAAATCATGTCGGGATATAATCCTGCGTAGCGAAATAATTACAAAACTTTTTGTTTGATTTTTCAAAAGTCAAGATCACTAAAATTCTGTAAAATGAATAGCAATTAAATTATAATAAAGCATGAATTTTAATTCGTATCTTATTCTGAAGCTTGATTTTTTCTTGTCGTATCCATCGAATTGCTTCTGAAATCGATCAATCTCAACTATCATATTCATTCATATGTTTGACCTCTATTGGTATTCATGGAACAAGTTGAGTGAATTTTACAACTATTGCAGAGAGAATTGAATAAGGAGTGCTAGCACTATGAGAACTTAAGTCTATATATAATAAGTTTTAGATATTTTAGTAATTAAATTGAAATTAAATTCTAATTCAATTAAACTTTAATTAGAATTAAAAATAATTCTAATTAAATACTAATTATGCCCAAATAAGATCTAATATCTCATATTAATCATTATTTATTAAATTTTATATTTAATAATAAAAATTTCTCAAACTTTATAATTAAATCCAACTTGATTAATATATCTTTGCTCTCTTTAACTCATTCTTTATGTGTGACCTATTAGGTTTTCAAATATGTTGACAATTGATGCAAATTATAATCCTAAATCGTATTTAAGATAAGATAAATTAAACCTTAATTGATTTTTAATTCTTTAGTTAAACAATTTCTATTTATAGATTAAGATTGACGTCTAGCAACACATCATGACCACTCAATTATTTAAGAATGTTAAAGTGGTTTTGATTAACCTTTATATGCATGATTTTTTTTCAATTCCTTCATTATACAAAATTCCAATTAGATATAAAATATGGAATTAACGTCTACTATATTTTGAATCCAATCATATTAGTTCTTCAGCATTAACTATTGATTCAAGTAATGACAATTGTATACTATTTACAAAATATCATTCTATATTGGCCAAAGATTTTCTGAATCATTATTAATCCAGAACAACAGAGCATTTTCCCTAATTACTTTAGGGTAATGAATTTGTTATGTGTAAATTATACTATGTTTTGATAGATGTTTAAGTGCGCTTTTGAGTATTTCTTAGATGATTATCATGTATATAGGCTTAGAATTATGTTATTATTAGTGTTTGTTTATATTCTAATTTTTGTGTGGTTTTGAGCGTTGTTTGGATCTTAATTTTATGTTGATATGTGATGTGTGTTTGAGTGTATGGAAACAGGAAATTGAAGAAAAGAGAAGAATTGGAAGTATAGAAGCAGCTCAAGATTGCGACTTGCTTGTCACGATCGTGACAAAAAGCACAGGCAATAATTCCAGCAAATTTTAACTTTTCCAGCACACAACTTTTTTGTATTTTTAATGATTTAAGGCTATTTTTGGAACCAAATTAAGTAAGTAAACCCTAAAAAGGAACCCTAGAAGCCTTAAGAACTATTTAACAACATAAAAACTCAAAAAAGAGCGGCCTCCATCTTACCAAATTGAGATTAATCCAAGGAAGATCAAGAGGAGCATCAGCTATCCAACATTTTCCATATTTGCAGATTCTACTCCAAATCAAGTTTTTCTTTCTTTCCTTTTGTTCATTATCATCATCATCATCATCATCATCTGAAATCCCGCAATGAAGCGAGGTCTGGGGAGGTCCGATAGTATGTAGCCTTACCTCTATACAGTAGAGAGGCTGTTTCCGGTGGACTCACATGCAAATGAGACAATATATGAATGATGCAGGTTACAAAGAAAAGAAAAATTAACACGGAAAAATCTATGTATCTAAAATTTCAATAAATACATAAATAAATAGGGTTAAAAGATTAAAACCGTAAAAAGCTTTGCAAATGTGACAAGAAGATTTTAGAAAATAAATAGATAAATAAAATGTGATAAAATAACTAGAT
>JAOTAY010020081.1:0-13501 GCA_025629805.1 Erythroxylum baracoense
CATGAGTTCGGAATGGATGATAGTAGTTAGGAAGAGTAATAGATTGAAATAAGTAAGATAAAAACAAGGGAGGAGTACAGAGTATGATTATCGCCTATGATGACGTCGCTCACAGAGGCAAGGCGGAATTAAGTGTATAAGTATCCTATGTGAAGACGTCAAAACATAGAAGATAGAGCATAGAGGATAGGATCGTCAGTGTTAATGTTCACAGACGAATAGATTTCGTATGTGCTACTGTTCACAGAGTAGCTTCTTAGTAACTCAAGACATCTTCTGTGTTACTGTTCACGGACAAATAGACTTCGTCTGTGTAACATAAAACATCGTCTGTGTCACTGTTCACAGGCTTTGTAGAATTGAGACGGAAGGAAAAATGAGACGGAAGATAGAAGTGAGATGAAAGAAATTAGACGGAAGACAGAAGTGAGATGAAAGAAATGAGACGAAAGACAGAAGTGAGACGGAAAAATTAAGACGGAAGACAGAAGTGAGACGAAAGAAATGAGACGCAAGACGGAAATGAGACGGAAGAATTGAGATGGAAGGAAAAATGAGACGGAAGATAGAAGTGAGAGGAAAGAAATGAGACAGAAGACAGAAGTGATACGGAAGAATTGAGACGGAAGGAAAAATGAGACGGAAGACAGAAGTGAGACGAAAGAAATGAGACGTAAGACGGAAATGAGACGGAAGACAGAAGTGAGACGGAAGAAATGAGACGGAAGGAAAAAATGAGACGGAATACAAAAGTGAGACGGAAGAAAAATGAGACGGAAGACAAAAATGAGACGGAAGACAGAAGTGAGACGGAAGAATTGAGATGGAAGGAAAGATGAGACGAAAGAAAGAAATGAGACAAAAAATATATATACAAATAGCTCCGAAGCAAGTATATGTGGGAAGTGAGGACTCAACCACGCTGATAAGTAAAGGATACAGGTTGAAAGGTAGGAATGGACTAGTCGACTGTTCAAAGAGATGAGCTGAGATTATTAGAGGGGAGTTTTGAGAAGATAACCCAAAGTGATCAAGGCATTATCTCTGAAAAATAACTTATGTAGTAAGATATTATGCATGCTTGAAAGTGATAGTTTATGGTAACAGAGTATGCAAGCAAGTCATGAGTCAGACTCCGGAAACGGGGTCTGACACTTTTTCTATGAAGCCTTCTCTTTCCGTTTAAGAAAAGAAAAGAGTATTACCTTCCACCTCCTTATGCTCGATAAAATTCGTCTCCTTATCATAACTCTTAGTTTGATATTCACAAGAATAGTAACCATTTTTCCCATACGCATAACACTCTACTTGACTTTTATCCTTTCTCTAATTATTATTTGAGAAATCATGTTTCCAACTGTATGAAATGAATTTTCTTTGCCTTTTCTTTGACAAAGATTAAGATCTCAGCCACAGCCTTGGCCTCTATCATGACCTTAACCTCTTGCTCCTCTATCATTTTCTCTTATGATTAAAGGATAAGTTTTCTTATAAAACTTGCTCTACCGATTCTTATTGGGTCATCTTCATTCTTTCGTCATAAGGTAACAACGATTTATTTAACTCGTCGATGATCATGGACTATATATCCTTCGATTCTTCAATCGTCACCACCATATGATTGAATTTCATATTGAGAGAAAGAAAAATCTTCTTTACTAGTTTTGCGTCTTCCATCTTTTCATCTGGCTGCTTCATTTAATTCACCACTGTCAATACTCGAGTAAAATAATCTACTATGAACTCTTTCTCCTTCATTAAAATCAACTTAAAATTAACCCTTCAAGTTTGGAGTCACATCTTCTTCCTTATATCAACTCCGACCATAGAAGTTTTTAGAGTTTCCCATACATCCTTGGCTTTTGTCACATTAGCTGTCTTTTTTAAAATGTCATCATTTAGCCCTTGATGAATAATTGAGAGTGCACTTTGATCTCTCTTCTTTGCACGCTATCAAGTTTTTAATTAAACGACAGTTGCAGTATCCTCGTCTGTAGGATCTTCATGTCCCTTCTCGATAAGGTCCGATAAGCCATGAGACCCAATTATAGCATTCATATGTAGTACCCATAGATCATAGTTGTTTTGGTGAGTTGTGGGTATTGGAAGGTGTTATTAGTTTTGGTCTTCATTTGAACAAAGCTTTGATACCAATTAGGTGAAAGCTATAGAAAAAAAGGAAAAGAAAGGGTTAACTGAAAAACTAATTTTTATATTTCCACTTTTTATCTCACCTTTATAAAAACTAATTACAAGTCTTTTTATAGGCCTAAAAATCAGCTATTAATAAAAAAATGTACATAATAGAATTATAAACAATAGGCTTTCTATTTGAGTAGCCTTTAATAAAATAGCTATAACTTTTTTTTAAAAACTCCGATGAACCTAAAACTTATGCTATTTAAAATTAGACATAATAAGTTTAAATCCATATTTAATTCACAAATAAAAGCATATGTTTGCCTTTTCAAAGCATCTCTTTCATTCACCACTACTAAAGACAAGAAGTTAAGTTTAATTATTGAAAACTTCTTAACAAATTGTGCAACCAATGATTGTTCCTAAAAACTACACCACCATAGCTAACCAACTAAATCAGAAAATACGAGTAATATCGTACTTATGTGCATAAGAAAGCGCCCTAGTACTTGACATGGGATGCACACATATTCATGATAATATAAAAGGTTCAATGAAAATATTATATAGGACGTATATTATCTATCTAATAATGAACTTAGACATTGCTTCAAATGATCCTAATTATATCCATCCACTACTTAAGTGGGGTGGCTATAATTTCCTCTAGCAGATATTTTCCCAAATCCAAATATGTCTACAAAAGCATGCAAGTAGAGATAGAAACACCCTTTTTCCATTTTTAGGATATATTCTTTACTTATCTTGGTAGTTTATGATGGTGTTCCACGGAAAGCCAAACTTTTCACTCTTTTGTGGCGTTAGGCCTTAGTTATGAACTCTGTGCAATTGCACTATTGACTCACATATTCTCGTTAATGATATGGAAAAGAAAAACTGGTAAATGAAGCAGCACAGAAGTGGAATGATTTGGATTTCTACTTTATGTTGTTGCAAATGCTTAATAACTATGGACTGAGTGGTTACAACTTTTTCCGCCCTTTACAGTCTTTATTAATGGACCAGAGCATCAATGGCTCCAAGTACACTACTGCTGTACTACTACCTGAATGCGCATTTTGAGTTGAAAACACCCAAGGATATTTCATAGACAAAAATATCAGAAAATATAGAAATAATAACAACACAAGTGAATTTACATAGAAACTGCCAAACTGGAGAAAAAACCACCGACACCGAGAAGAAAATCCACTATATGAAAATTTATTACAATCACACAATTTTGTCTCTCACCCAATACCCCAATACACCCACAAAGAAATACCTAAAACAAACTCTCCAACTTTCACCTCAAAAGAGGAATTTAACTAGAGTTAAAATTTGTTATACAAATCTTTGATTTTGTATTGGTGCACCTAATTAAGGAGGTAGCACCCTCCTTATATAGGTAAAAGTTTTGCCCCAAATGTGCTCCCCAACTAATATGGGACAAAAAAAGGAGCCAAACCCAACATTCTCCACCTTGGCGACTTTGGCTAATCCCACAACCACACTTCACCTCAATGAAGATCTCCTGAAAATAAAATAACTCTCAGTGTAGATAATTATCATGCTTCACAGCATCATGCTCCACCATAAAAGCATACCCACTCAGAATAAACTAATTCCAAGCATTTCACTTCGACACGTGTCGAAAATAACCTTGCTGAAAAAATTATGGTGCAACTCCCATGTTTGGTTTTCCTGAAAGTTCATCAGCCATCGACATAAATTCCACCACACACCTTGCATCAATCCAAACCAATGCCTGTGTGCAAACTTGTGGGCCCACTAACAGTAACATAACCTTTATCATGGCAACTTTGGGATTAGCAGCATGTCATGAGAATGTACATGCCTCCTTTTAGAGAGCAAAATCATCATCCATAGAGACAATGTTAGCTACATTGTCAGTCTCTCTATTAGCTGACCCAGAGCCTCTTACCGAACCCACTTCATCTCTCGAACAATTTTTCTTCATGTGTCCAGGTTGTCCATACGTCGAGCATACTATATTTTTCTTCATGGAGTTCTTCTTCTTCCTATATCTAGTTACCACTAGAGCTGAGTCTTCAGGAGGAACATTTCTTTCACCACCTAATCTTCTCTCTTCTGAGAAGAGTTTTTTGGTAACTTAAGAAAAAAAAACTATCTTCTCCATCCTATGAATCAAAATAGGTTTCATATGCTTATAAGAAGGTGGAAGAGACCAGATGAGTTTCAAAGCTTGATCCTCATCATCTATATTAACTTCAATTGCCTCTAGTTCAGAGACAATCCCAATGAGAGCACGTAAATGATCTGAAATTGTAGTACCTTCCCTCATCTACAGCGTATGAAATTGCTCTTTCAGGTACATCTGATTTGAGATGCCTTTGTTTGATACAACACCTCGAGCTTTTCCTAGAGTTCTTTTACCGCAGATATTCCTTGCACTTTCTTAAGGACATTCTTGGCCAAACACAGTCATATCCCAATTGCCACTCTCAAATCCAGATCATCTCAATCTTCATTGCTCATACTAGATCTATCTATACTAGCCGTTTTGCCAGTATCACTAGTAGCAGTGTTGATATTAGGGATTTGCTTGCCTTTCAATGCCTTGTGTAACCCCGACTGAATTAAAATGTCACTGACTTGCACTAGCCATAAGCCAAAATTAATTCTCCCGTCGAATTTCTCAACCTCAAAGCTGAAAGGATTCAAAGCCTTATTTCCTGACATTTTGTGCACTTCTACCTTGATGAATTTTACCATAAAAATGAATAGTATACCAGGTAAGTTCTCAGGAAGGAGAGGTGAGTCATAAACAGACAAACTTAAGTACCAAGTCTTTCCTTAGCTAGAACTCTCCTAGACATGCACTTCCACACTATCACGCCAAAGCTCCACCGCACCAAATGAACCTTTCTTAAGAAAATCTTTTCTGATGTGGAAGATCAGTTAAAAGTGCAACGACAGAGCCTACTTAAAATTTTCAAGAAAAACACACTTTGGCTCTAATACTAATTGTTGTGAATTCAGACCTTCCAAACCCACACCCAAGGATATTTCATAGACAAAAATAGCAAGAAATAGACAAATAATAACAACATAAGAGAATTTACGTGGAAACTCCCAAATTGGAGAAAAAACCATCGGCACCAAGAAAAAAATCTACTATGTGAAAAATTCTTACAATTACACAATTTTTCCTCTCACACAATACCCCAATACACTCATAAAGAAATACCCAAAATAAACCCTCCAACTCTTACCTCAAAAAAGGAATTTAACAAGAGTCAAAATTGGTTATACAAATCTTTGACTTTATATTGGTGCACCTAATCAAGGAGGTAGCACCCTCCTTATATAGGCAAGAGTCTTGCCCCAAATGTGCTAGGAGAAAAAAAGGAGCCAAACCCAACATATAGGTATAACAGGCCACAAGTTTTCTAAGTGCGAATTTTGGTCAGCTTCAATCAAGGGAATAGAAGCTTCAGGTGCGTTTTAATAACTAAAAATGATACCTTTTTAGCTATTGATAATGTACTCTATCAATCCCAAGCCATCAAATATGTTCCCAAAATCTCTCCTTTTTAGTTGAATGCCTTTGTTTTAAATCCACCAATCAAGTCCTTAGCCACCAGAAAGAAATAAAGGTTGTATTGTAGCATCTTGTCTCCCTCCCTCCACATGAAAGCCATGAAGTGAAGACTGATTGTTTAAGTTATAATGCAAGCCTTATATGTGATGTTCCTACTTTAAAAATCTCTGTTAGGAAAGACGATTGTATCAAATTCATCACTAAAGCAAGCAAGCACGTCAAGAAGCGCACTTTCTCCTAAGCTTTTGACTACTTTAGATTATACCATTTTCATTTCCTTTCTTATGGTTGGTACTAATTATCTTATCTCTCCAGCAATATTTATGTAACCAAAACTGATAGACAGGTACACGTAAAGCATGCAGACATGTCATGAAACTAGTGGTTTCAACGTTGTTTAGTATGGAACAACATTTTTGGGCGGTATACAATGATATTTATGCATGATGGAGCTGTCCAACTTTTCAAATTTCTAAAACCATTTTTGTCTCAATGGAGTTGCCACCCGCCATCATCAAGTTTAACGTTTCCTATTCCGTCTTTTCCTCCAGTTGTGCAATCAGAGTTTGCTAAATGTAGTTGAGCAGCAATGAGGACAACTGATAATATTAAGCTAGACTGAGCATAATAAAGTTAATTATGAACAACTTTTTACTGATAAATTTAAAACGCTCATTAAATATTTACATGTACTGGACCAACTACCACCATTATAATGAAATAGTGCCGCAATTCCACCAACTTATTGTTTCTGTTAAGATCAATTCTAATTTGTTTTTGTTGTACTACAAGACAACTTTCATCTTATAAACAGTACTCAACATAACACTCAAATTCAACTTCATTTTTTCCAATCGTACTATAATACTTTTACACTGTTTCCCTCGAAAAGAAAAACTATAATCATGCCGTCAATAATACAACTTCCTCTTGCATACAATATTTATCCAGACTGCAGTAATATGTGAAGGTTCTGAATTTCATCTTGAAGTGTTCTAAGTTTCTTCTCAACATTGGATAGTTGATTAGAGTATGCCAAAGTTTATCCTAGCCTTTTTGTACCGCAGCTTGGTATGGCTCGCCAATATTAATTTTTACGAGCTTCTCCAAATTCGCAATACTTCCAAAAAGATCCTTCTGCATAGCATCCTCAACTTCGTGTGCCAAACCAGCTGCATTACTATTAAATTAGAATGGTGACTAATTTAAAAATAAGAAGATAAATTTAGAAATGGTAAGATCACGCCAAAGCAAATTTTGTCTAATGTATGTTAACAAATTTTCACAATCTTCTAATTTAAAGGTTAATAACATTATCTAGTACATCTAATCTTATCCAAAATGGACCAATTTGATATAATAGCAATTACTAGCATCCAATGCAAATGATAAACATAAATTTTATTTTTTCAAAGAACTCAAGATAAAGAGTCTAGGTTCATGCAACAATATCCAACATTTAGATTTACATTAAATTCTATTAAATGAAGCAAGTACTCCTTATTTGTAAGAAAAGAGACTCTCTTATCTTTTGACATATTGTTAACTCAATCCTAACCTAATGAATGAGTTTAAATATGAAGCCTATCAAAATACAAGTTACTAAAACCAATTTATATCTTAACCTAAATAATGCAATTTTACATACATATACGTAGTGTGAGAATGTTCTATCAATATCTTACTAACAAGACAAGGTTATATACCATCACAAGACTCCTTTACATAAATTTAAAATTACAATAAAAAAATTAAACTTTATGTTTTATTGACCACTTAACCATGATGAAGTACCGCTCTTTTTACTCATAATCTGCAAACTATGTAGCTCAAGAATGGGGCTAGTTTATATTTGCATTATTATTTTGTAATCATAAAAAAACAAAATAGTCCAACAAAATTTCCCTTTTTTTCATGATGACAAACCAAATGTAAAGCTCAACAAAAAACACCCATATCCTAAGTTACTAAACAACAAGTTATAGAATAATGTAGAGAGAACAAATCAAATCAATATAAGTAGATACCAAACTTGAGAAACATAACTATCACTAGAAATGAAAAACGTAGCCAATGTCAATCCCTTTCCCCCTTTTTTCTTCACCAAAAAGAACGTTCAATAGCAATAAAATATTCATAATAAAACATGCAACACATAAATAGCACTACCATATTTAGCCCATATAGTACATGTAGGAATCAAGACAAAAGATCTCCAAATAGCTCATATATCAAACTAGTGATATTAGCCTTCTAACTAGAACATAGAGCATAAAAAGGTAAAGTAGATCAGCTAAGCTATCCATAGAACATAAGGGTTAAGAAATTAGGCAAGCGTTGAGAGTTTTAAAAAAAATCATTGAAGAACAAAAAAAGACAACAACTAGTACGCTGACAGCAGATCATGTCATCAAGCGTCTGACCAATTAAGCATCCTCCTCTGAAATGTCTTCCTTCCCATCATCCTTATGTTGTTCCTCACCAACTATAACATGCTCAATCCTTTTCACTCGTATATTGATCTTGTGAATAGCACCAACCATAGTTTTCAAGTGTTTTTTTAGTTAAACAAATTCAAAAGATTTCAGACCATCATTTCCCTCATCTTTGCTTGATTCCATATTAGAATCAGTTTCTACAATTGGCTTGTTCTTGAAATTAGAATAATCAGTTTATGATTTCTCCACTTGTTTATCCTTTTTCAACACAAACCTGCCTTCTTTGATTAGAGTACTAAGTTTTGTAACTTTTCTACATTCATTTTGTCTACTTTCCCCTAAGTAACCCCTTTGCTTCTTAAAGTAACCTTAAATTCATTCAAGATTTTTGTAATAAAGGCTCTATAATATAATACATGATTTCTAGTATAGGGACTTGTTATATAGGCCATATATTGAATGATAATATATGGTAGGTTCATTTTAGCTTTACGATCAATGAGGTCTATAAGAACCATGTTTTTCATCCTTATAGCACTCCTACCTTCTTGTCTAGGTATTAAGTGGCCCTAATCAAGTAAAAGAGCATTTTTTTTGTTTAAGTGATATTTTGCTCATGGAAATAGCCCCAGTAGAGTTTTGTGAATGTAGAGGATATTCATCAAAGCCCTTGTAAGGTATCTCTAAAAAAATTCCTAATCTAGCTGGTTTAAGTTGTATATAAACACCGCTAATAATAGTTTTCAAGACATTGTTGTTCACAATTATCCCATTATAGAATTGAGCAATCTCATCTTTATAAAATTTGTTCTTGCAAATAGTATCAACCAAAGCTTCCCATCCTTGAAATCTAAGTTTCTCGACTATAAAACTAGCTCCATATTCTTTTAATTTATCCAAAGGAAATTGCAAGGATGTTACCTAATTTTGACAATGAAATTCATCAAAAAAATTTATCAATTTTGGTGAAGGCAATTTGCTTTCCTTTCAATTTATTTGTTGAGCTTATTTTTTGGGAGGAATTAACTTCATTATCTAAAATAGAGGCAAGAACTCTCTCTAGAATTGGTTTAGGCTTTTTGGATGGAGGCCTAGGTAGAGCATCCGTGACTATTCTCTTCCTTTTTTTTGGCGTCCTGCAATAATCAAGTTATCATCATCACCCTTTATCACTTCATTTCCATCACCCTCAACTAGTTTAATAACTCCTAATTTGGGTTCCCATAATTTTTATAATGAAACACGTCCAAGAATCCATTTCCCCCCTTAACTCGTGCTCCTAAAGATTCAAGACTACTCAAATTTTCACAACCCATTTTTTCACCAATTTTCTTCATAACTTTCCTCTATTTCTTTTCTTATGTTTTCTTCTTTAATTTTTTCCATTATCCTCTTTTGGGCTTCTCTTTATGTCCCCACCAACTGGTTTCTACTTTAAGACGCTAGAGGATGCATTGGTTGAAATTTTCTTTCTCCACCTCAACATGATTGCTTGATTTTTAGGGAAATAGAAACCAACATATGAGAGAAAGAGAGTTTAGGTGAGAGTGGGATTAAGGGACATTCAAGATTTGAGTGAGAAGGGTAGTGAGTGACTTTTGAGTTAACCTAGAAATGAAAGATAGGGAGGCCTGATGTTTAAGAATAATTCAAAGATGAAAATGAGAGGGAGACTTATAAATAAAGGAAAAAATAATAAAAATAATATAATAAGGGTAAATGCAAGAAATAGAAGAACAATAAGAACTCTTAATTTGACAATCGTTTTGGTGCTTTCTACTTGGATTACATGTCTTTTTACGACATTAAATTTTAAATATGGATTAAACATATTTATATGAGCAAATGAAATTATAAATAATTATGCAAGATATTCATTCAGTCAATAATTGGGAAAATAAAGAACAATCTAGGCCAGTTTAATCATTCCTAGTTCTAGTCTCAATTTCTAAGATCTTTCTCTACTTATTGGTTTGGTGAAAGTGTCAACTACTTGATCTTCTATTTTGTAAAAATTCATTTCAGTTAATCCATTTTCTACATTATCTCTAAGAAAATGATGCCAAATTTGAATGTGTTTTGTCCTTGAATATTGTATCAGGTTCTTAAAGATATTAATAGCACTTATGTTGTCAAATATAATAAGAAGACCATAAGAGCTAGGCACAATAAGAAGCAATAGACACATATTTTGCCTCAATTTTGAATAAAACAACTAAGTTTTATTTCTTATAACCACATGAAATAAGACAGTTTCCTAAGAAATTGACCATACCTAAAGTGCTTTTCCTATTAATGAGATGCCTTACAAAATCTACATATGAGTATGCCAGTAAGTTGAAATTTCGTCCTTTAGGATACCAACAAGTAAGGTCTTATGTTTTTTTTAGATTCTCTTAATTGCCTTCATGTGTGACTTTTTTGGATTCACTTGAAACCTTGCACACACTATTCAAGTATAAAAGAGGTCTAATCATACCTTGATAAACCTTCTCCTCAATACGTTTTCCCTTTTCATCCTTATCTAACCTAGGCATAGTACGAATATGTGTATCATTGAATTTGGCATTTTCAAGACCATACTTTTTAATCAATTTTGTCAGGTATTTATGTTGTTGGATTAATGTTCCTTCCTTCATTTGTTTGATTTGAAGCACTATGAAGAATGTTTCTCCCATAAGACTTATTTCAAATTCACTCTTCATTGACCATGTAAATTGTTCACTCAAGGAATTATTAGTTGCTCCAAATTTGATGTCATCTGCATATATTTAAACAACTAATAGATATTCCCATTTATTTTTAAAAAAACAATGTTCTATCTACTATTCCTTTTTGAAAACAATTTTCCAAAAGAAATTTTGACAACCTCTTATACTAAGCTCTAAGAGCTTGTCTTAATTTAAAAGGAGCCTTGTCAATTTTATATACTGGTTTGGGAAATCAAGATTTTCAAAACCTAGGAGGTTTTCTTTTATGTAAACCTCATCTTTTAAATATCCATTTAAAAAAGTTATCTTAACATCCATTTTATATAACTTAAATCCTATAATAGCAGTAAATTCAATTAAGATCCTAATGGCTTCAATGTGGACTATTAATGCAAAGTCTCATCATAATTGATCCCTTCTTATTAACTGTAGCCTTTGACTACTAGTATAGACTTATTTATTAATATTATGCAATTTTCAATGAATTTGTTTTTATAAACCCACTTTAGACTAACTACAATTTTGTTATTTCATTTAGGCTGAAGGTGTCACACTTGATTTCTTTCGAATTGAGGTAGTTCTTGCTGCATAGATAAAACCCAATCAAGATTAGTTAGTGTGATTTGATAGTACTAGGTTCTTTAAAAGAGATAAAAGGCATAAAAGGAACAAAAATTTTGAAATTTAGATCTTATTTGAGCTCCTAAATAATGTTGCTTAATATTAAGTTTAAAGGATTAGAGCTCTGATGTTTGCATAGTTTAGGCACAATGGTGTTGGTATAGAACTTTCTTGACTTTGGGAAACATTAATTCTCTAATTGGTAGGATTCGATTTTGTAGAACTAGAATCAGAATATTGTGTGTCATCTCCAGTTCTTCCACTAGTTCCTTCAGGACTTTCTTTTTCCTCCAAAGTGCCTTGGTGTTGAAGATCTATATTATTTTAAGTTCATTATTTCTACTTTTCTTCTTTATGATCATCATTAGCATATGATCTTACCAAGTCATGTTTTTGTCCTTGAAAGTATGGTGAACATGTTTCCTTTTTGCGCAGGCTTCACAAACCTTACTTATGTTAAACTTTATAAAGGGTAAATCATTGATAAGATCTTGTGAAACAAACTTTTGTAACAATGATAGATTGGCATGTCCAAATCTTTTATGCTAGAGTAAAGGATTGTCTTCAAGAAAACTTAAAAAGTTTAGATTAACATTAGGAATTAAGTCAGTAAGTATTATTATAGTTTATTCCTTTAAGAACAATCACATTTGTATCATTTCTCATAATTAAACATTTATCGTAAGTAAACTATACCTTAGTTCCTTTATCACAAAAATGTGAGATACTGAGCAAATTATGTTTTAAACATTTGAGTAACAGTACCTTTCAATAGAATGTGACAACAACTTACCTACTTTACCAATACCAATAATCTCATCTTTCATGTTGTCACCAAAGGTCACAGTTCCACCACAGAAGGCTTTTAGAGAGAGGAACTTAGATTTTTCTCCTGTCATGTGCCTAGAATAATTGTTGTCAAGGTAACATAATTGGCTTTTAAGACATTCTTTTGAGTATACTCGCGCTTTACATAAACATAGTTTTTCTTATTAGCCTTTTGCCTACGATTCCATTCAAACATATGATGGCTTGTTTTACCATACTGCATGTAAACAGTAAACTTAAGCAAACTGGCATAGATTCTTTTGTTCCATGAATCTTTCTTTTTCCTATTAAAAACTAGTTAATGTCGAGCCTTGTTGTGTGCTTTATTAAGCCATTCAGTAGGTTTATTAGCTTGGTTCTGACCCTTATTCTCTATTTGTTCTTTCCTTTTATATAGTTTATTTCTTAATCCTAGTTTTTAATTTTCAAATTTGTAACTTATTTAGATAGTTTTTCAACCTAGGATTTTAAGAGACAACTTACTTTAAAAAGGGTTTTAAGAAGAATGGGGCAGGAATTAAGAGAGGAACTATAAAATTGAGGATTCAAATATTCTTCTTTAAGCTTTACTAATTGTTCTCATTATTGTTTTTAACAAATTGAGGATTCAAATATTCTTCTTTAAGCTTTACTAATTTAGTCTTAGTAAAAGATATTCATTTTGTATGTTCTCAATCTGACTAGGATATGAAGAAGCTTTCAGTTCATTTATCTCAAGAGTAATAGTAGTACTATTCTTTTCTAATTCCACAACCTTTTCTTTTAGATTAGAGTTTCTCTATTTAAGAGTCTTTATTTCATTTTGACATAGAATATTTTATCTATGTCATTACTCTTAAAGCTTCCTTTAACCTTAGAACAACATCTTTCAAGACATCAACTTCATAAATAGTATCTTTACAATTATTTGCAAGAAAGCCACATAAATCAATCAATGTTTCTTTGGAGTAAGTTTCTAAGATCATTTTCCATTCAAAAGTGTTGGGCCTTGAATTTTTTTTATTTTAGTAAACATGATTTGAATGTATTTTGGAATTGTTAGATAAATTATTTTTGATTGAGGTAAACTATCATGTCAAGTTAGGAAGATTTAATTCATGGATTGATGGAATTAAAGTGTGGATGTTGTAAGGTGCATAAGGGTATTTTTGGAAGATGACTTAAGGTTAAAAGAACCT
>JAOTAY010020082.1:0-13501 GCA_025629805.1 Erythroxylum baracoense
GAAGAATATTATCCCCAATATCCCTGCCTCTCATAAAAGCTCCTTGATTCTCACTAATGAGAAAATGGAGTACCTCCATTCTATTAGCCAAGGTCTTGGCTATGATCTTACAAAGGAAATTAGTACAAGAAATAGGTCTGAATTCACTTCATGAGCTTGGGTTGGAGTTTTTAGGAACCAAACAGAGAAAAGTCTTGTTAATCTCCTTAAGGAGTAATCATTTTAAAAAAATTCATACACAACGTCCTTGACTAGTCCCCCCACATCACTCCAGGAGTTTTGATAGAAATACCCATTCAATCCATCAGGTCCTGGTGCCTTAGTTGGAAAAATGTAACGGTGAAACTTGGTTGCAAAATGGCTGGTAAGAAGTTGCAAACATTACTCTCTATCTCAATGGCAGCTTCTTGATTTTCAATACAAAGGCAATCGCTTCTTCCATGTCGTCATATTTGTCAGGAGTGCTACAGAGATAGAATACCCATTTGGTGGCGCAAACAATGAAGAACCTAATAAGAATAGGCAGTTCTATGAGTCTGAAAGAAAAGAAACTGGTTATGCTGTCTCTCTTGAAATCTTGAGAGACTTCAAGTTGTGCCAGAAAACAAGAGTTGAACCACCAGTCTCTTGTCCAAGTCCTCTTTGGTTTCCTGATGGAAATTGTGGCCACTCTCGAGGTACAAAGCTAAATAATCCCAAGAGAAAAGCCAAGTCAGGTGATTTTGAAACAAAACTTGAAGGTAGGCTTGCATTTCTTGTTAGAATATATTTTATAGGTTACAATCAATTGTCGTTTTGGTTTTATTAAAAATAAGCTAATGATATAATCCCTATTGAGATGCCTATAGTCTACTATTATTATGATCCCTATTGGACTTAAGCATTTTATACCGTTAGTGTGGTTAATGGTGTAGGCCTAACCCTAAGGCCCATAATGAGCAGGCCTAAGGTTATTAGCTGTGGCTAGGTCCCCACTGCACTCCCTATATATACACATGTATAGCACATGTATACAATCTCTACACAGTTTTTCTCATTGAGAATTGCACTTGCTAAAGAGATCAAAGTTATGGTGGAAGCCCTAGCTGTAACCAAACACTTGCGCGGTGCTCTTGTAATTTAGGATTATGTCTTTAACAAGTATCTTTGTTCCCTGTCACATAATTGATTCATAATTTTGGCTTCTTACATTTGGTATCAGAGCTAAGGAATTATGTGATAAGGACTCTGATAATTATTGTTGATGGTTGAGAATTAAAAACATAATTTGCATTTTTATATGATCATATATGTGATTTTTGTGTTAATGTAAATTCGTAAAATTGATCCCTAAAACCTTAAGGCTTTTGTAGATCCTAATCTCATGAGTATATTGATGTATGATTTTTATTTTTTCATGCACTGTACACTGCGAGTTTTGCAACACAAACCATGGTTTTCTTGAACTCGATTCAAAATTTACCAAATCCACATGACATGTTACTTGTTTTATTGATTCATGTTTCCTTCATGTTTTTCGGTGATGATATGTGTTTAAATTGAAGAAACATTGAATTTTTGGGACTGTTTTTTGAAGAATCCGAAACAAAGTTTGAAACCGATTTTGACCCAATTTTGATCCATAAAATCATCGTGATTCTCGCAATTTCTTAAGGGCTTTTCATTGAAACTAGATTTAAACAAGTTTCTTTATGGATTAAGCATGAAAAACGAACCAAAAGATAAGGATTTTGATAGTGACCCATCTTCAACAAACCCGCGACCAGATTTTTCGCAAGCCAACCAGCCAGAGGTAGAAGAAGACGCCTCCTGCAAATGCCCACCCTCACTCGTGGTGCAAGCAGGAGCGTGTGGGCCTACAAAATGTGTTTTTGTGATTCGATTTTTCTGTTATGCTCTATTTTTAGCCTGATTTTTCTATATATTTTTCATAATTTTTTCGCTGCATGTCAAATTTTTTATAAAAATATTACATTACATAGTATATTTTATGCAATTTTCAGTTTTTTTATTTAACCTAATACACTGGAAATTATTATTTCCATATTTTGGATATGTTTAAATTAGTCACTTTGTCTCAATCATATCTTAAATGTATTTATTAAATTGTATGTGATGTTTGCTTGTTTATTTAATTGTATAAGTACAAAACCTTTTTAGAATGGAATTTAATTTGATCTATGATCAGTTGAGGTGTCTTTTATTGTTACATCTTCTTTTTAACTGAATTATGGTATTGAGCCATATATTTTGATTCCTGTATAAAGAGTTTCATGAATTACTATAGATGATTACCACCAAAGTGGGATCAATCATAGTAGTTTGTGAGATTTTTTATAATTTTTAGGAATGTTTCTGATTAATGCATATAATTGCCTGCCCAAAGGGCATAGTTGTGTGTTTTAATTGGAGACATAATTTCAACTAGAGTTATTAAGGATTACAATAGTCTTGGGGATCTGTCTGCCCAAAGGAAATGGAATTTCAAGATTAGTGTATTAGCACTAAGGGAAGACATGCCTGTCGTACCTAATGAAGAAAGTACACCTGAACAAAGAGAGATTTTGGCTAAGTAGGAGAAATCTAATCGACTTAGCTTGGTTGCAATTAAGAGGACCATTGCTAAACACCTGTTGAGTGGTTTGCCCAACACAGCATCTGCTAAGGATTTTCTCACTGCCATAAGAGATAGATACTAGGTATCCAATAATGTTGAGTCTAGATATTTAATGAAAGAGTTTATGGATATGAGGTATGACCATAACGAGGGTGTTAGGGAATTTATTATGAGAATGGTTCACCTTCAAACCAAACTGAAAGCCCAATCCATTGACCTGAATGAAAATTTCATTGTTCATCATACCTTAAACTGTCTCCCTATTGAATTTACCCAAATCAAATCAGCATATAATATCATTAGTGAGAAGTGGAGTGCTAACGACCTTATTAGCAAATGTGTGGCCGAAGAAGAGAAACTTAGGAAAGAAAAGAGTGATTTAGCCCTCCTGACCATTCATGCTAAACCTCATTCCGACAAGAGTCATATGAAACATAAGAAATACTCTTATAGTGCTCATAATAAAAATCAGGACTACAAGAAATTTGACAATGCCAATGAAGGAAGTCTTAGGCAAACTGCTTTCAAGAAAGGTCCTTGGTGTGTCTTCTGTAAGGTCAAGGGACACCATAGAGGAGAATGTCGTAAATTCAAGGGTTGGTTAGAAAACAAAAAGAAATCTATAGGTAATCATTTTGCTTTTGTCTGTTTTCAGTCTAATTTAGTTGATGTCCCCATAGATTCTTTGTGGTTTGGTAGTAGTTCCACTGCCTATATTACTGTGTCCTTACAGGGGCTCATAAACGTAAGGAAGCCAAGTCTGAAAGAAAGCAAGCTGAAGGTAGGAGATGATCTTGAAGTAGCAGTGGAGTACGTGGAGATGTTACCTTAGTCTTAGATTCAGGGCATGAACTTATTTTACAGAATACCTTTTATATACCTTCCTTTAGAAGGAATTTGATTTCAGTTTCTTGTTTAGATAAACTTGGTTTTACTTTTTCTTTTAGTGGTGGAAAACAACATTGTTTTTTAATTCTGCAATAACAGGATCCAGTTTTTTAGTGGATGGTTTATATAAACTGTCTTTGGCTTCTGATAATTTTTCTACATTTTTCAATGTTGAGACTACTCTTGCTAAGCAGTATAGGATAAAAGAGAAATCCTCGTTATTATGGCACAAATGCTTAGGTCATATCTCTAAGGAAAGGGTAGAGCGATTAATAAGAAATAACATTTTACCTTCCTTAGACTATAATGATTTGGGAACATGTGTAGATTGCATTAGAGGAAAAT
Organism: Erythroxylum baracoense; assembly: GCA_025629805.1. Taxonomy (NCBI): domain Eukaryota; kingdom Viridiplantae; phylum Streptophyta; class Magnoliopsida; order Malpighiales; family Erythroxylaceae; genus Erythroxylum; species Erythroxylum baracoense. Next base: position 3,851 of record JAOTAY010020082.1, read on the forward strand.
TCACTAAGACCAAAAAGAAAGATGCAAATAGAAGTCTAAATCTCTTAGAAATCATTCACACGGACATTAGTGGACCTCTATCTCCTACTATTTATGGTAACAAGTACTTTATTACCTTCATTGATGACTTTTCTTGATTTGACTATCTTTATTTAATCAAAGAAAAATCTGATGCACTTAAGAAATTCAAAAATTTTAAAACTGAAGTTGAAAAGCAATTAGGAAAGGTCATCAAGGTGGTGAGATATGATCGTGGTGGTGAGTATTATGGTAGATTCGATGCTGGACAGCAAAATCTGGGACCATTTGCCAAAATTTTCCAAGCTTGTAGAATTGTTCCACAATATACCATGCCTGGTAGTCTAGAATAGAATGGTGTAGTCGAAAGGAAAAACTACATTTTAAAAGATAAGATGAGGAGTATGATGAGCAGAACTAATTTGCCAGATTTTTTATGGGGTGAAGCTTTAAAAACTGCCCTTTACATTCTTAACAGAGTTCCTAGCAAATCCGTTCCAAAAACACGTTTTGAACTTTGGACAAGTAGAAAACCCAGTTTAAACCATTTTCGTGTGTGGGATTGTCCTGCAGAAGCTAGGATCTATAATAACTTAGAGAAAAAGACTGACCTTAAAACTACTCATTACTACTTCATTGGATATCCAGACCATGCAAAAAGGTATAGTTTCTATTGTCCTAGAAGTGGTCATAGAATTGTGGAATCTATTAATGCAAAATTTTTAGAATTGGATAAGGCTGAAACTGTTATTCCTGTTGTTGATTCCACTGCTAATGTGTGTAAGATGGTTTCTTTGCCTGTTGCCATTGATAACATACCTACAGTTATTATTCCTATCGAGAACTTGGTTGATGCTCCTTTAGTTGAAAATGTGGTTGATTCGCTTGCTCCAGTCGATCCTCCTAATAATGTTGCTGACCCACCTGCACTAGTTGATACTCCTCAACCTATTGAACCTATTATGCAAGTACCTATTAGGAGGTCAGTTAGACAGAGGAGACCAATATTGGGGATAATGTTGACCCCAAATCTTATCAAGAGGCGATGTCTTGTGCTCATTCTAATATGTGGATAGATGTCATGAAAGAAGAAATGCAGTCTATAGCTAATAATGAAATGTGGGAACTTGTTGAATTGCCTAAAAATTATAGGGTGATTGGTTGTAAACGGGTTTTTAAAACCAAGAAGAACTCGAAGGGTAAAGTTGAGAGATATAAAGCTAGGCTAGTAGCGAAAGGTTTCACGTAAAGAGAGGGCATTGACTTCACTGAAAAATTTTCCCCAGTGTCTAGTAAAGATTCATTTAGAGTTGTCATGGCTCTTATGACACATTTTGATATGGAGTTACATCAAATGGATGTCAAGACAGCCTTTTTGAATGGTGATCTCCTCGAGGAAGTATACATGCAACAACATGAGGGTTTTCAGTCAAATGGTAATGAGCATTTAGTGTGCAAATTGAAGAAATCTGTTTATGGTCTAAAATAGGCTTCTAGGCAGTGGTACCTGAAATTTGATGAAGTTGTTACCTTCTTGGGTTTTGAAGAAAATAAAGTTTATCAATGTATATACCTAAAGGTCAGTGGGAGTAAGTTCATTTTTCTCGTTTTATATGTTGATGACATTATACTTGTTAGCAGTGATCTTGACTTGCTGAATGAAACTAAGCAGATGCTAACAAAGCATTTTGAGATGAAGGATCTTAGTGAGGCAAGTTTCGTGCTGGTAATTGAAATTCACAGGGATAGATCTCGTAACTTGCTTGGCTTGTCTCAAAGGGCTTATATTAATAAAGTCTTGGAGAGATTTGACATGCAAAACCGTAAACCCAGTGATGTACCAGTCATCAAGGGTGACAAATTCAATAAAAACCAGTGTCCTAAGAATGAAATTGAAAAAGCAGAGATAAAGAACAAACCATTTGATAGTGCGTTGGGGAGTTTGATGTATGCTTAGTTTTGCACTAAGCCTGACATTGTTTATATAGTTAGCGTTTTGGGCAGGTACTAGTCTAATCCTGGTAATGCTCATTGGGTAGCCGCTACGAAAGTGATGAGATACTTACAGAAAACCAAGGAGTATATGCTTGTGTATAGAGGAGTTGCCAACTTAGAGATAATAGGATATAGTGTCTAGCTGAGTGCCCTGATAATGTGAAATTGACTTCTGGTTACATCTTTATATTGACTGGGGGTGCGATATCGTGGAAGAGCAAGAAGCAGACCATGGTTGCGTCTTCTACTAAGCAGGCTAAATTTATTGCTTGTTATGCGGCTACTACTCATGCTGTTTGGTTGAGAAACCTGGTGACCGGACTTTGCATTATGGATTTCATTGCTAGACCTCTCAATATCTATTGTGATAATAGTGCAGCAGTGTTTTACATTAAAAATAACAAAACTTCTGGTAGTTCTAAGCACATGGAATTAAAGTATCTGACTGTCAGAGACCTAATGAAGAATAAAGACATAGTCGTCAAGCATATAGTTATAGAGTCCATGCTGGCTGATCCCTTAACCAAGGGTCTTCAACCTATAATGTTCCAAAATCATGTTTTTAAGCTCTTTTAATGAGCTTGACTAGTGGGAGTTCTGAAATATATGTAATCTTTCCTTGGCTAAAAACTCAAATTGGGGCTTAACCTTTTTAAGTTTGATCAGTTTAGGACTTAAACTTGTAACTTGCTCATAGAAGGTCTAAAATTTCATGAATCTACTCAATTTAAGACTTTTTTAGAAGAAAATTAGGACGTGTTTTACATACGCCGTTACATACAAGTCAGTTAGTCTTGAGTTCCAATTTGCAGGCTCATGTATGGTTTATTGGTACAGATTGGGATGATCTTTGTCAAATGGAAGCTGCTTTTATCCCTGAGGTCAATGATGAGCTGGATACTCAAAACTTTGAGAAGTTTAAAGAGGTTTTGATGTATAAATTTCTGATTGATTTTGGTTAAACATTTTTGCAATGATTCCTATTGCTCATTACGCTTGTTTCTTTTTCCATATCTTTGGCTTTATAGTCTGAGCGTCTGACTCAAACTTCATCAAGAAGTGGTCCATGGAGGAAGGTCAGTTACATACATTTTATGAACGCCCAGCCCATGGATTCATATTTTGTAGTGTGTTACATAAATTTTATGAATGCCCAACCCATGGATTCATATTTTGTATCGTCTTCTTGCTTCTATTCAATCCATTTGTAACCTTTAACTGTGAAGTGTTTAAGTTGATCCATTTGTAACCTTTAACTACGAAGTGTTTCAGTTGTAATATCTTTTAGAATCTATTTCACGTAATCGAAATAAAAGAGTTACTATCTCAATCTCGAGTAAATGGAATATCAAGTTACACGGTTTTCTTCCACTATTATTCCAGTTCTGTTCATGGATAATTTGGTATTATGACCTTGACTTCATTTTAACCATAGACAGTTCTTTTTAATGGTTTTCGCATTGGTTTAAAATTTGTGGCCAGCATATCGTAAGTTAAAATGTTGTTGATTGTGAGTAGACTATTCGCCTAGGACCATTTTGATTGTTAATATGACTTTGCTTTTATATTTGTTCAAAGGCGTCTGTTATGAGGTTATACAATTGTTTGTAAAGTAAGTTTAATAGGATAAAAAAGGAACCTATGAACATTAACATTTTCTTTATGGAAGGCATTATTCTTGAATATAATGATAGAAAAACAATAATTCGAGAAAGCGAATGCATTTCAATGATTGCAATGTACATGTATAAATAGGTATAATACGAGACAAAATCACTCCTAGGTTTACTACTTTCTTAGCACATGTATGGAAACTAAATCAAATTACGTTAAATCCAATTATTTTAATTGATCATTTCCTAACACTCCCCCTCAAGTTGGCGCATGGGGATCAACAACGCCCAACTCGCATAGTGCTTTATGAAAAACTCGCCCAGTAATAGCCTTTGTGAGGATGTCGGCAAGCTGGTCTTCTAATCGAACAAACGGAAGGTCAATGATTCCGTCTTCAAGCTTTTCCTTAATGAAATGCTGGTCAATTTCCATATGTTTCGTTCTATCGTGTTGCATCGGATTTTCTGAGATACTTACAGCTGCTTTGTTGTCACACTTCAGCTAGTATGCCGCCATTGATGGGAATCCAATCTCTTTCAACAACTTTCGAATCTATAGAAGTTCTGCAACCCCTTTTGCAATTCCTCTAAACTCTGTTTATGCATTTGACAATGCCACTACCTTCTGCTTCTTACTTTTCCACGTGACCAAGTTTCCTCCAACAAAAGTGAAGTACCCTGACGTGGATCTCCGGTTGACTGGATTTCCAGCCCAATCTACATCCGTATAACCTTCCACCTTCAGGTGACCATTTTTGGCGAACATAATTCCTTTCCCCGGCAACAACTTCAAATACAGTATAATTCTCAAGAATGCCTCCATATGCTCCTTCTGAGGTTTATGCATGAACTGACTTACCACGCCTACCGCATAGGCTATATCTAGCTGGGTGTGTGATAGGTAGATGAGTTTTCTAATTAGTCGTTGATGTCTCTCAGAATTAGCTGGTTCTCCATCTTCTGTAATACACAAACCATGATTGACCATCATTGGAGTCTCTGCGGGCTTACATTTTATAAGCCCTGTTTCTGTTAGAAGATCTAGAACATACTTCCGCTAAGATATGAATACCCCTTTTGAAGACCAGAGTACCTTAATCCCTAGAAAATACTTCAGTCCACCCAAGTCCTTCATCTCAAACTCCTGGAACAAGTCTCGCTGAAGTCGCTCTATCTCGTCCTTATCGTCTCCCGTGATGACCATATCATCCACATAGATAATGAGGCATGTTACCAATTTTCCTCTCCTCTTCAAAAATAACATGTGGTCCGCGTTGCTCTGTCGATAGCCATATCTTCTCATAGCCAGTGTAAACATGCCAAACCAGGCTCTAGGAGATTGTTTTAGGCCATATAAAGCCTTTTTCAGTCTACATACTTCATTCTTTTGGAAACCTTCTCCAAAACATGGTGGCGTCTCCATATATACCTCTTCCTTCAGATCCCCGTGAAGAAAGGCATTTTTTACATCGAACTGATGAAGGGGCCAGTCCAGATTCGCTGCAATTGAGAATAGCACTCTGATAGTGTCAATCTTTGCTACTGGTGAGAATGTCTTTGAATAATCTATCCTGTAGGTCTGGATGTACCCTTTAATAACTAATCAAGCCTTGTACCTTTCAACAGTACCATCGCTTGTGCTTCACAGTGAACACCCATTGGCATCCCACCAACTTCTTCCCACGTGGTAGGCTACATTTCTCCCATGTGTCATTCTTTACTAGGGCATCCATCTCAGTCGTCATGGCCTCCTTCCATTTCTTCACCTTTTCTGCTTCCTGTGTAGTTCTCGGAATCCACTCCGAATATATACTCTCAGTGAACTTTTGAACTTCTGGCCAAGGACTATTCCGGTGAGGTTGGCCATTGGGTACCTAGAATTTCGAGGCTCAAAATCTGGGCTGTATCTCTTAACTGGCACTCCCCTGGTGCTCCGTGGTGGTAAGACATATCTCTCTTGTTCCTGTGCTTCAGCCCCTGTATCTGTCTGATCAAGTGACACTAGAGGTATTGGGGTCTCAAGGTTAGAAGGATTTGAAGGAACAGGGTCAGGAATATTTACCTCTTGGGCATCCGCAACAGGAGTATTTGAAGGAATAGGGTCAGAATTATTTACCTCTTGGACATCCACAACAAGAGAGTTACTTGTCGGGTCTGGTGATTCGAGCTGGACCAGATCTTCAGTGGGAACCACTTTCGGTGTTTCTCTCGTCACTGTAGGAACCCCATATGGCATCCCATAATCATAGCACATTCAGCTTAATGGTCCAAAATTTGTTTGGGTAGGTTGGGTTAAGTTCTCCTCCTAACCAAAAAGTTGGGTAGAAGGATAAAAATACTTGGTTTCTAAAAAGTCACAATCAAGGGTGACATAGAGTTTACGGTTGACAGGGTCATAACACCTATATCCCTTTTGGGTCCCCCCATAGCCGACGAATACGCATTTGACAGCGCATGGATCTAGTTTGGTGCGGGTATGTTTCGGGAGATAAACAAACACTGTACATCCAAAAATACAGGAACCAATTATGAGGGCAGAGGGAACTGACATAAAGGAGGTAAGGGTTTGAAGAGGAGTTTCAAGGTTAAAGATTTTTGTTGGAAGTCTATTGGTTAAGAACACAGAGGTAGCAACAGCTTCGAGCCAGAAGGATGGGGGTACCTAGGACTCAATCATGATAGCTCGGGTAGTATCAAGGATGTGACGGTTCTTGCGTTTCTTAGTCTTGAAGAGTGATTTTGAGGTTAATCACTAAGAGAAAAAGAAAGAGGAAGGGAAGAGCTTTCTTTAGAGCCAAGGATCTCATTAGTTGGTGAAGATCCAATGAAACCGAACAAGTCCAATCCAAGGCGAAGAGGAAAGTCAACAGTGAACCTTTATTGTCAAGCAAATTTGGTGGGCGATGTATTTATAGTTATTGTGTGATTGGGCAAACTCTTGCCTATATATGTGTGCATGCATGTTCAATTTACTGGAATGTGTGATGATTGAAAATAAATTTTGATTCTGTTATGCCATTGAAATATGTCATGACATTCTGTTGAATGAAAGGATAAACAAGCACAAAAAAAATTCGAACATATGATTAAATAAATATGTGCTTTTGTTTGGGTGAGAGTAGAACCATTATGTTCGTCACATGCACGTTGACAAGAGCCTTCTCCCAGCTGCCCGCTTGTGGCATATGAGCTCCAAAAAAGGACTCATTCTGTTCATGGGGTAATCTTCGGTTTCTCCATTCTGTCCATGGAACCCTCGAGCCATTTATTTGTGCATTGCATCTGTAAATTATCAAGTATGATGCACTCGGATGTTATGTGTTCTACATTATTCTGTTTATTTGAAAATAACTGAATTGTTTAGTATTTTACATACATATATATATGTGCTTGAATTTGTGCTAATTACTGATGGCTATAAGTATATTAGCCACTGAGCTGTGTAGCTCAACCCCCTTTTCTTCCCTCCTCAGGTGCAAACCAAGACGATAGTGATCCCTGCAAGGCATCAAAAACTCCACATTAGTTAGAGTCACTTGTACTAAGTCAGTGATTGTAATAGCTTATTCAGCATATTAGCATGGAGCATCTTTTGTATTTTGGTTTAAGTTGATATGTAATTTGATTTGTAATAACTCTGATTGTGTTTTAAAATGGAAACAGTGAAATTGAATTCCTCTGTATTATTCTGTTATTTTAAAGGTTTGGATAATGAAATGTGTATGTGCATGTTCTGTTTGATGAATTTGCCAACTGCTGTTAGTTTTAGAATAGCACGTCAGAGTTGGAAGGATTGCATGTGAAAAACACAGACAAAAGGAATTGTCTGTGATAACGTCACAACACAGAGGCAAGGAAAAATATAGAGGAAGAGTATCGTCTGTGTTGACGTCAGAACACAGAAGCAAGGAGAAATAGATAGGAAGAGTATCATCTGTGCTGACGTCAAAACACAGAGGCAAGGAGGAATAGAAAGGAGAAGTATCATCTGTACTGACGTCAGAACACAGAAGCAAGGAGGAATAGAGAGGAGAAGTATTGTCTGTACTGACGTCAGAATACAGAGGCAAGGACTAATAGAGAGGAGAAGTATCGTCTGTGATGACGTCAAAACACAGAGGACACATCATCACTCAAAGGATAGACCACAGACGATAAGTGGTCGACACAGAAGATAAAAGTCAACTACAAAGAATAGAACACAGATGATAGACCACAGACGATAGGTGGTCAACTAAGAAGATAAAAGTCAACTACAGAGGATAGCACACAGAGGGTAGACCACAAACGATAAGTGGTCAACACAGAAGATAAAAGTCAACTTCAGAGGACAGTACACAGATCATAGGCTAAGGATAATAAGAAGGAGTTAAGAGGTTATGTTGGTTGAAGAATTTCGTCTGTGTTACTGTTCACAAACTTCCTCTATGATACTGTTCACAGACTTCATCTGTGTTACTGTTCACGAGTATCGTCTGTGTTACTGTTCACGAGTATCGTCTATGTTACTGTTCACGAATATTGTCTGGGTTACTGTTCATGGTTTATCTTCTGTCCTATTTTTGACCATCCAGAAGTTACAATTGGCCTTCAAGGTCTTCATGAAAGTTGTAGCTCTTAAAGTCCTCTTTCAAACTATTTAAAGAAAAATTTATGCTAATAGCCCCGAAGCATGTACATATGTAAAATGTGGACTCACCAACACTATTCCTTGAGGTATTCAGGTTGAAATGGATAAATGGACTAGTCGACTATCATCATGTTAGTCGACTATCCGAAGAGCGGAGCTGAGCTTAGAAAGGGGAGTTTTGAATACAAGTATAGTTGATAAATGTGTGTTATTCGAATGTGATTGCCGAGCTCCGAAAACGGGGTCCCACACTTGGTCCTCCAAATTTTCGTGGGTCGTTAGGGGCACACCAGACACCACGAGTCATACGGTGCTTTTCCTGTCACTGGACCCTACCTTCCACTGAGTCATTTCCAGGGTGGGCGAGCTGCTAAAAAGATAAGATAACTCTTCTTGAGGCCCCTGCCAACGTCTCCGGACTTCCTAATGTTGCCATCAGCCGCCACGTCCCGGTTTGGGAATTTTAACTTGATTCCCTTTTGATGCTCCCGCATGAATGGGCTGTCAAGACGGGCTTCCCCCGTCTCTTAGGATCGACTAACCTATGTGCAAGTGTCGTTCACATGGAACCTTTCTCCTCTTCGGCTTTCAAAGTTCTCATTTGAATATTTGCTACTACCACCAAGATCTACACCGACAGTCGCTTCGCCCAAGCTCAGACCCTAGGTTTTGTAGCAACCATCATACCCTCCTACTCATCAGGGCCTGGTCCTTGCCCCGATAGCTAGGTGTGGGTCGCGTGCTTCATTTCCATCCATTTTCAGGGCTAGTTGATTCGGTAGGTGAGTTGTTACACACTCTTTAGCGGATTTCAACTTCCATGACCACCGTCTTACTGTCTTAATTGAAACACCCTTTGTGGGATCTAGGTTAGCTCACAGTTAGGCACTGTAATCTGGCTTCCAATTCATCCCGTATCGCCAATTTTGCTTACCAAAAATAGCCCACTTCGAGCTCACGATTATGTGGCACGACTCAATGGAATAGCCGCACCGTCCTACCTATTTAAAATTTGAGCATAGGTTGAGGGCGTTGCACCCGCGATGCCTCTAATCATTGGCTTTACCCGATAGAACTCGTGTCGAGCTCCAGAGGGAAACTTTGGAGGGAACTTGCTACTAGACGGTTCGATTAGTCTTTTGCCCTTCTACCCAAGTCAGACGAGGGGACGCGCTGTGTTCCACAATCTCGGTGGTGATATCTCCGCAGGCGTATCAAAGGCCTGGGCTTAGGATGCCCCAGCAACCCGTGTCGATCCACGCCTCGAGCTGATGCGCGAACTAGCTCTCACCGTTCTGCATCCGACCGAGGGCCATCACTGGCCCCCATCCGCTTCCCTCTCGACAATTTCAAGCACTATTTGACTCTCTTTTCAAAGTCCTTTTCATCTTTCCC
>JAOTAY010020083.1:0-13498 GCA_025629805.1 Erythroxylum baracoense
CCTCCTTAAGCCACTTTAGCTTCATTTTTTGCCTCCAATAATCATCGCGCTCCTTGAGTTTTTGTAGCAAAATAGCCCTTGCCTTATGAAGATCCTCTCAGTGAACAACAGTAGGTAAAGTATCATATTGAATTTCAAGTTGTCGAACCCTCTCTTCCACTGCCTTAAAATTTGCAAAAACATTACCAAAATGCTCCTTATTCCAAGCCTTCAACATCCCCTTCAAACGACGCAATTTTAAAGAAAAAGCAAGCATGTCGTAACCTTGAATACGCTGATCCCAAAAATTTTTAATCACGTCCATCACCTCTGGTCTTCGAAACCACATATTTTGAAAACGAAAAACCTTTGGTCTACTGTCAACAAAAGGACTGAACAGTATGATGGAACACTAATTGGGGAGGCTTACCCTTCCTACAATCCACTTCCTTATGACATATTTTGTGACACTTAAAACAGTATGATGGAACATGTTCATACGTAAATACTTGCTCGTGCTTTTTACCCCTTATACCTACCTTGACTGATTTGGGCAATTCTCTTGTGAGATCAATTTCAACACAAAAACGAGCCACTGAGGGCCGTGTGAGATTGAGTGTGGGCATGTCGACCTTCAAAGGTTGCCCTATGCCCATGGCAATTGAGAAAATCACTTCAGGAATCATAAATTTCATGGGTAAATCAAAAAGAGATACCCAAATCGGAATTATCAGAGGATCCTCTTCAAATTTAAAACCTGGCTTCCATTTGAGAATTCTCAATGGAAATCCCGCAATATTCCAGAAAGTTTTAATCCAGCACCATTGATAATCCTCCTCTAGCTCAAAACGGATGTAAATATGACGAGGGTTCATCAATCCAATGGTGTAGGTTCCATGAAAACCTAGTTTTCCAAATTCCTTGTGTACCTCCTCCATCTTGGGACGCCCAAAAGAGAACTTCCCTATGAGGCTCAATTTGTGTGGGGCGATCATTTGTTGAAATTCGTCGAGTTCATATTTAAGAACAGGAACTCCATTGACGAATTTAACTTGCTTAATAAGATTAGATTTTGGCTCAAAAGATGTATTTGGTTTTTGGAAAAAACTAGCAAAGGATCGGGAAGGTCCAGTGGGGAACCCCTCAGGAGGTTCACCGGCCATGATGGTCGTGAAATCAAAGGATGACTCTAGGGTTTAGGCGTTGAAGAAGACGACGCTAGGGTTTCTTTCTTACTTTTAGAAGAACTAACGGTGTAATATAAGACTTATACAAACTGGACATATGAAAAAGGTTGGTAAAGGCCAGTCCAAATCTAACTAGTAAGATTAGCACTTTTAACAAATCAATGTCTAAAAGAGGAAGGAAAAATGTTTATAGCATCTTATTATAAAGTTAATAGTAGTGCTAAATAAGGATGATAGACAGTGTCTATCATATGACTCCTAACTCAAGTATATTAGACAATTTGATACAACTAGAAATTCAAAATTGAAAGTTAAACTCTTGAGATTGAATGACCTTGAACTAGTGAAGGATTACATAGATAAAATCATGAAATTAAAAAACCATATTAGTTTACTTAAAGAAAAGCTAAAATGATATGGGAGGCTTTTAAAAATTATGGATGGTCATGGGTCAAGCACCCTAACCATAGCCTGGGCCTGACACCTGAGTATGAATGTAGCCTAACATAACTGGCCTAAAAATTTTTAAAATTTTAAAAATGCAAAACAACATTGCTTTTAGTAAAAGGACGTTGTTTTGCTTATAAAGTTTGGGCTTTAGACCTAGTAGGGTTTAGGTAGCCTGAACCCAAACTTTTTAGAAATTTTTGTCACGAGACCTAGTCAATCTAAACGTGGACCTTTAAATTCGAGTTAGTTCAGGCCATACCTGGGCCTAGTTGCCATCCCTGCTGGAATTCAATTTATACTTAAAGGAAATTTATGGAGAAATCATGATAGTTCTTGATGTTTGTAGCAACAAACTATTAACGGTGTGTGTAACTAAAATGAATGAGGACATAAAAACATCAAAAAAGTGAAATTCTACAGTAATTCAAGAAAGGAAATAGCAAATAGATGCTCACTAGTAAACTTATTTTTTTTGCAATGACTTCTCCTCTCTTATGATTGAATTGATGGACCTAAGCTTTCCCCTAATTGTATTTCAATGTATTTCTCTTACCTAACAAATCAATTGATGAACCTTAGTTATACATTTCTCCTCTAAAATTTCTCATATTGCTTTAGTCTATTTCATTCTCTTCTCTACTCCATAAACATCATATGGGATGTGGTAAACAATGTCATGTGAAGCAAAACATTTAACCCTATAATTTCATCTACCACGTTAAAAAATGGTGTCTTTTTGTGCGGGGAGTTAAGGCGTTTAACATATATTTGGTGATAAGAAAATCAAGACCCTAGATGTTTTCTAATATTTTTAAAAGTGAGGGGGCACTTTGATAGTTTGTCATACCATGAGGGGGTCTTGTGAATTTTAACCATTTCTTTTTTATGGTTGGACCACCATATTTGCATATGAGTCTTGGCAACCATTCCAAAGTCCTCCTTCCTTGTATTAGCTAAAGTTTCTTTTTAATAGATTTGGCATAACAAGCTTACTTCATGATTTTGTTATTATATTCATCACAAATCTTAACTAAAGAACTTATCCCTCATACTAGAGCCTCTTTCTCAAATTTATTATTCAAATTTAGAACTTTATTTTTCTTTCAAATGGGGTAACACTTAAAATTTTTCAAGCATTCAAATCTGGCACTAACTTTATCTCTACTTATTTAATATCCTGAATATTATCTAAATTTTTACTTTTAACAGCCTTTTGCCCCATATTTTTAGCATTATCAATATTATTATTCTTATGCTTAATTTTTTTTTACGAACAAAAGAAATCATAGTAAAACCATGAATTTTTTTCCATATTTTTCATGATAGTTTCGGACCATATAATAAGGAACAACTTATTCTTCATAGATACTCTCAACAACTTAGTACTATTTGGATTAAATATATTGTAAATATCTTTGAAAAAGTTTATGGTGTAACCTTTATCAATAAATTGATGCATATTAACATTGTTTGAGTTAAATTTGAAATAAATAACACATTCGTGATCAACTTGATACTTGAATATGTTTTAACATAAGCTATTCTATTTCCTTTCACTTCCTCATAATCTCCATTGCCAACCCCTATCCTTGATTGAAATTTCTTATTAAAGGCCATAAAAATGGACTCATCATAGGCCACATGACATGAACAACCTAAGGTCATAATCCACTCATCCTTATTATTGTAACTTAACATTGCAAAGTTTGTAGATAAGTATTTTCTTCATGTTCATCAACTTCAGCTACACTTCCTTCTTTTTTGGCTCATATCCTCAGACTTGCGTATCTTTTCAACATTTCCAAGTTGGTTCCATACCTTATGTCTTATATATGATCTAAAATAATAATACATAAGTGTATGGTTACTCTTTTCCCAATATTCATAAGGTTCAAATTTGCCATTGTTACTTTTATATGATGTTTTCTTTCTTTTTCCCCTTACTTTTTCTCATTTGAAGCTCTATTTCTTCCTTTTACTTGGCTTGTGCCAGCTTGGATAAGAATTAACTAGCCTTATATGCCCCTTCTCTAGCTTCTTCTTACCTCTGGACCCTTTTTTGTTCCTAAGCTTGAAGAGAATTTATAAGCTCCTTCAGTGAGATGTGATAAATCCTTGGACTCTTTTAAGACTAAGCTTTTGGCTTCAAATCTTTAAGGGACACTTACAAGGGCTTGACTAACATTTATCTTCCAAGTGCTCTCTAATTAGCCTTAATTGATTTACATTCTTCATAAGTATGTCATTGAACACTTTAACAAATTCAACACAAATTCTCTCCAATGGTTGAGGATATGTAGTGTCTTATTCTTTTTTACCCTTAAAAACTCTTACTCTATCTTCTCCCAAGCTTCCTTTCCAGTCACAAATCATACTTGTTCAAAATGGGTTATAAAACTAAAACATGTAAGACAACCAAAGTTTTGTATCTTTTTGCTTTTTCTTACTACGAGTCTTTAATTTATTTATTATTGGATTATGTAAAAGTTTAGGTGAATTAACCTCTGTCTCAATCATATCTTAAATATTAAAGAGTTTCAAATAAGTTTTCATCTTGATAGCCCATATAGCATATTTGTCACCAAAACATGGGAGGATATGTTATGGAGATGCTTGTTGAAACCATTATTGTAGGATATACATGTAATCTTTTTATTGTATATTTGTGAGGAAATGTTGTTATTCTCTCTTAGTTTACTCAAATAAGCCCTTAGGATCCTTAAAGCCATAATTTCATATCAAGTTTTATAAGTTATATGGATAGAATAAAGTTAGAAATGTAGTTAAATAGAGCAACCAAAATAGAGGAAGAACTAATTGATAACACTCTTATATACAAGTCAGCGAACAATTTCTTTATTACAAAAGCATGCCTATATACATAAAGAAGAGCATGAAACACGTCTAGGCCAATCTCTATGTTACATAAATATCTAGTTTTATCTAAAGAAATAAGCAAAAGCAATCTACTATCAAAATATGCTTCTATGTCAAAACAATATTATAGTATAGCAAAGGCAATCTACTATCAAATGTCAAAACAATATTAGAGTACAAACTAACTCCACTAATTTGAACTAAATACTCTGAGATCTAGTGGTTACATCAACTTGAGTAATATCTAGAGGAGCTATAAATGGACCATATTAACATGAGTAATATCTAGAGGAGTTGCAAATGAACCAAATTAGGATAGAGTACATAAGAAAGATTTGAAGAAGTTGTTATATGCAAATGAGCATCTAAAACAAGAATAAGTTTACAATTTTACTAATATTGTTGCAACCTTTGCTTCAACATATATTATAGCCCTCATTTTTTTATAGTGTAAGTCTTAAAAAATTTAGCATGAACATGGATTATCTTGTTTAAGTTCTATAAGAAAGGCTATGATTAGATTTCTTCCAATCACTATAAGAATTACATTAAATATTGAATGTTCCATTAGAGCATCATTCTTGTCATGCCTTGATTCTTCAAGTTCAACTTTATACTTGCTTCATTTGTATATAATATTCATATGTAACATCAAATCACCTAGTATATATGTTAAATGGAATAATGATTCAATCATGAATCTCATATAGCATCAAAATGTAACTAAACATGATTTCATATATGATTGTATGTTGGAGTATATTCTTCTTAACTATATGGCCTAAGAATAGAGCCATAATATGAAATCATGAATGAAAAATAACGCTAAGCGACTATATATTTGTTTGGTGTTATATAAGATTCATGATTTATTTCTTAACTAAAGTAGATATATTTACTTTATAAACTATGTTGCCTAAGAATAATGCCATAAAAATGGTATCTTACTTTAGTGTATGATTATAAATGAGACATTCTTTTAGACAAAAACCAATTTCATTGTCTAAAAGTTACAATACACCAAATTTAATTTTAGCTTTAAAATCTTAGTTATACAATGGCTATGTACATATATATATATATTTATGTTATCTTAATTTAATTTATGTATATTTAATTAATTTGAATAATGTATATTGAGTTTTTAATTTAATGTAAGCTCTCGTTCGAATATAAAAAAGACACAATATATATATATATATGTTATCTTAATTTAATTTATGTATATTTAATTAATTTGAATAATGTGTATTTAGTTTTTAATTTAATGTAAGCTCTCATTCGAATATAAAAAAGACACAAATCTAATCAAAGAGATGTGAGCTTTATATTTTTTTAGTAGACCCTTAAAATTGAATCATATCAATCTTCTGTTCTCTCCTTTATTCCCTTTATTCTCTTTCTCATTATCAATCTAAGTTTGTCGTTGTCATGTCAATAACCATAAAAGTGTAAGAGATTTAGGTTTTTAATTTCATAAACACAATTATTTTAACTATTTCATCATCATATTATTTTAAAATTATCATGTCAATAGTCATATAAATTTGATTTGTTTGTTGTAAAATTAATAAAAGTGTAAGTTAAAACTAGTTGCCATGTCAATGACTCAAAATACTACACCACCAATCACTATTTTTATTTCACAAATAAGATGATCACTATACTTCAATTTATACTCATCTTTAGGGGAGATGATAAGAATATCTTTTATTAAAAGTGAAATCATATCCTACTGAAATCCTTAATTTATGTATATCATTTCGATTTGATATGTGTATCTTTAATTCTTAAGTTAGAATAAGACTTTATTTATAAATATTAGCTCTTATTCTTGTATTGAGAATACAAACAAATCTAAAGAGGAAGATGATGTACTAAGAAAAGGCAAAAGGGCCTAATAAGACCCATACTTTTTTATTAAAATTTAAATTAAACTTTAACATTTTTAACTCGTTCAAAAAGAATCTTAAGATTTTCCAAATAGTCAAGAATAATCCGAACCAAACATTTATATCATCTCTCCCTTGCAAAAATAAAACATATAACTGACACATATTATCAATTTTTGTTAGCCCCATGTCCCATATTTATCCTACGTGGCAAAGAACCTAAACAATTAAATATGCATGCCTTATTTTTCCTCCTAGCCCCAAACATTGTTATCTGGCATTGTTTTTAAGTCTAGCTTCATTGTCAGACGAACGTTGTGTTTGGCTTGGACTTAATAATGAAGTAGAAAGATGATGTTCTTAAGAAACCCAAACATTGTCATTTGTGTCTTTGTCTGGTTGAAACCAAACACCTTCCTTATCCTCCCTCATTTTGCATCTTTTTCTCAAATTTCGGTTCCAATCCCTAACCTATAATCTCAACATTTATGGATGATTCTATTAGGCTTTGTCTTCTCTATTTCACTATCATCTCTTCTCTAACAAAGGTATCTCCACATCATTGAACTATTTAACTTGGATTTATTTTTATGTTTACACTTTCTAATTTATTAATGATTAATCGAACGGAATAGGCAAATAGATAGCTTCATCAATTATCAAACAAATTGTGTGAATTCTTTACGAGTCATTTGGTTCCATTTTGTTTTTCTATTGTGCTTTGTAGTTTTTGTTTTTTGTTTTTAGTTTCTTTTTTTCTTTCAAACAAAAAAAATCAAAACTTATTTAGTTATTAAAGTTAACGAAGTTATATTTCTATCACTAATAATAATTGCATATTAAATAAAACTTAAAGATAAATTATTTTTAATTAAATAATTTTATTTTAATGTTTTATATAATATTTATTAAAAATTATTAATAAAAATTTTTATTTTATTAAAATAAATAATTCTAAATTAATATTTATTAAATCAAATTTTATTTGAAATTCATATATTTTAAACGTATTTTAAACTATATTACATTTATTAATAACGAGAAAATTAAATTTATTTAATTTAATTATAAAAATAAAATAAAATAATTAAACAATTTTAGTTAATTAAATATATAATATTAAATGGAATTATTCATAGTTCTTATTAATAATTATTATATTAAATATTAAATAATATATTTAGTTGATAGCAAATCTGATTATGAAAAAAATAGAAAAAAGAAACACCACTTTTTATTATTTTCATAATTTTTAAAACCGGAAGAAATCAAAACTAAAAACAAAACAAAAAAATTAAACAAACAGGTTTTTTTCTGAATTTGAAAAAAAAACTAGAAAACCAAAAATAAAAATTGAAACAAATAGACCCTTAATTTGTGTGAATTGAGTGTTATGACTTTAACAGTTATTAAATCAATGAATTAGGCATATTTGTAGCTTCATGAGCTAATGGGATTAATATGAGGAAAAGGTATGAAAGTTCTAATATGAGGCAATTAAGGTTCAAATTTAAATAGAAGAGCTTTTGATGTGATTAAGGTTCATATTTAGATAGAAGCGCTTCTAACATGGGGCAATTGTTTCTCAAACTAGAATAGAAGGCAAAGTCATGAAGTTTTCTAAATAGAGCAACTTTTGATATAAAGCAATATTAGGAGCATTTTGATAGTATTTTTTCTGCATAGACCAGCTTCAACCTTCCTTTTAATTAAGGTCAAAGTGAACATGAGGAACTATAATGGTAGATGTCCTCGTGGTACAATCCATCACTTACCAATTTCATTATCAATTGTCTAGTTTCTTGTCAATATTTATTTACTAGTTTTAGTTTTAGTCATATATTTTGATCAAGAATAGATGAACATTTATCAGATATATGAGATGAATGAAATTATGACTAAAAATATGGTTCATGATGTATTACACCAAAGTCTAGAAAATGCTAAGAAGTGATATTTAAGTTTCTGTCGGTAGTTTTTATCATCATCTCAAGTTGTCCTATGTTAAACAAAATGATGGACCTTTGTGCATGTTCCTATATTTAATAAAATGATGGATTTTTGTGAATGTTCTTGAAAGTGCCATTTTCTTTTTTTCTTTCAAATAATCATGTTATTGATTGAACATAATGAATGTAACGCTTTTGTTATAGTTTTGCAAATGGAATTCTCGATATCTTACAACTCTAATTGTAATATTATCAAAATCAGTTTGCTTTTATGGACCGGATAGTTCTTTGAGGACATTATAGAGTGAAAGTAATATGGGTTTGAAGATTTTTGGGATATCCTAATTACCCCTTTGGTAATTATGAATTTTTTCAATGGTACAATAAGCAATTATTTAAGTCTATGTAATTTAAAAATTAAGGAAGGATATATTTTCATTTAAGAAGGAGGCTGAAAGAAGGAGAAGTATATCTGAACCAAAGAAAGATGATGAGCAATTGAAATTATGAAGCAAGACATCGAGATGTTGACTAAAGAGAAAAAAATGGTTAAATTTGATGTTATCAACATAATTGTAGGGTTTATTTCAATTGTTATTTCATTATTCATCTTTTATATGGTTATCAAATTAAAATTTTAGTATGACTAGTATGAATGTACTTATGCTTTTTATTATTAAATGGAGATATAAAATTATATGCTAGACTATATTCAAATATAGTTGAATTCATCAATGTTTTCCTACCAAAAAAAAACTATAGTTGAATTTAATATGCTAAAACACTTAATTAGGCATATATGATCTATTATATATAAATGCTTATAGTGTATTTATCATATATACATATAACCTCTAAGTAAATTAATAATGTTCATTAAGTTTGAGTAGCAAATTTGTGGTTTAGTTATAAAATACACCAAATTAATTATTATAGATTGAAATACATCGAAACACCAAATTAATTATATGGTTTGTCAACTTTTTGGTTGCTAGTCCCAATTGTCACTCTCCTCTTACTTGCAGTAGCTTGTAATTGTGATGAGGTGATGCTGTACTTACCTTTGAATCTAAGACCTCTTGGTTTAAATGACAATTTAAAAGACCTTGGATCGACCTATTTATATTTCTTTTGAGTAATTTTTATAGAACCAGCAACTTGTGAACCACCTATTAATAAACATAGATCAACATGCTAATGAACATGTATATGAGTTTAAAATCAGTACAACTCATATTGATGATTTATTGACTGTGATGACATTCATCAGTAGCTAAGATATAACTTTGAATTTAAGTTTGTTGAATACAAATTGTTTCAAATGAGTAGTATTGTAATTTGTAAGATATAAAAATCATTAGGTTACCATTGTACATTAACCTATGACTATTATCTAACACAAAGCCCTTCAGTTGAAGATGTTTCTACCTACAAAATAATATGCATAACATTAACACTATAATTAAATTTAAATTAAAAAGGATTTAAAAAGTATTAATCAATTACATTGACATGTTGTTCATTAGGTATAGTTACATTACATGTTCTACTATTGTGTCCATAAACACCACATTTCCTTTATTTTTTCACTTAAACCTTTTGTGACACCTTAGTTACATTTAGTACTTTCTTTAGTTCATTTTATTTCTCCTCCTTGCCTTTTTTGGCCTTCCCTAGATCACCCTCTTAGTTGGTGGATGTATTTTCTCACAATCGTTTAATGGCCAAAAGATCACTCCCCTAATAGGTTGTAACACTTGATCATACACTCTTAAAAAAGTACTTTTTTGTAGCAGACAACCATCAATACCTCTATTTTTTTGGAGTGATTAATAGCACTGATAGCATGTTTGCACGGCTAACAATATAGGTTCCATACTCTGTAGCTATAACAATTGTCCTTTCTTAGCCTTACAATACGCTTTCTATTCCTTTTACTGACCTTATATGCTCCATCATTTTACATAATTCTCCATTGCATTGCCTCCATTTTTTAGCTTCTTCACAACTATAGATGCAATATCTAATTTTTATCATATGCATATACCCTTCTTTCAGCATGTCTCCTCATCACTATTGTCCTTATGGTTTCTAGCATGTTGATCTCTAGTTTATCTCTTGCTATTAGGATCTACTTGTTGAAAGTCTCACACAAGTTATTATTAACATTTAATCATTATGACTTAAATAATTAGTATGACTTAGCCCAACTCTTTTGTCGATATTTAAGCAATACAAAAACACACCCATGACTTATTTTGTCCAATTTCTTATTGAAATCTTCGATATATGTTGACCATATGCTCAAAATTATCTTCTCATGTCTTCACTAGTCCATTGTCCATCCTAATTATAGTAAATATATCTAGCATACATTCTATGACATGCATTTGAAAGCATATCCTCTATAACTCTTATTAATTCCTAGATAAATAAGTCATAAAATAATTGTAAAACAACGAAATATAATAATAAATCCTACAAATAAAACAAGTAAGAAAAATTATGTGCCTTTCGCATGTCTGAATTTTTTGTGACCTTATATCTATGTTCTAACTTCAAATCAGCTAATAGGAATGAGAAGAACCAACTCCATAAATTAGTATTTTCAACTTTAACAATTGTGTATGCTATAGGATACATGCCTTCATCTTCATCCTTTCCAACTGCATCGCTTATTTACCCTTGAAATTTAGTATTTAAGAAACAATCATTCATCCTAAATATGGGCCTCAAGAGTTTTCATCCTTCTTTCATAGCTCCGAACAAATATATAACCGCTTAAACTACAACAATGAGGTTTCTTGATTCCTTGACAATTACAGTTCCACTGTTAATTCGAGTTTTCTATGTTTCAACTCCTAGATATGACCTTTCAACTTAGAAAGTTCATGAGTATAATTTAATGCTCACTCCTTCCTTAACTTCCTCTTAGCAGCACTACACATAGTAGAATTCATAAATATATTCAACTTTTCTCTACATTCTTCAATCATCTTTGTAGTGATAATGCAAGGCTTCTCTATATTTCTGTCTTAGAAGTTTCTAACCAACATTTTAGGCTTATTTATTATAAAACATTTTTACTCAGACCTATATGTTTTTATTTTGAAACATCTAAAATTACTGTTATAAGATTCATAGAATTCCTACTCGCATCCTTCAACGCATTAAACTTTAATTCACTTAGACTCACTTTTTTCCACTGAACATTAATTCTTGTTGCTATTGAATAATCAAAAACATCTTTAAACTGTTTAACATTTCCAAACTCCATACCCAATGTCTAATGTAACGTACTACCATCTAGTCTTCTAACACTTATATTAAGTCTTCGAATTGGCTCCCCAAGCTCCTTCCACTAGGGTAGTCATGACTATCAATGGAAACTCCATAATCACTAGAATCAATCTCCATTAGTTGGTCCTCTAGGATTGGAACATTGAATGTATTTTATACACCTTTGGCTTCATTATCACCTTTTGGTCCACATCCCCATCATTACTACTCTCTTCTTTATTGATATCTACATTAACTTATCATATACAAAATCATCGTCAAATCCCAAATTCTCATCATTACCTATTATAGACAAAAATTTTGGAGCTATAATTGGACGAATAGTTTATATGTAATATACACCTTAATTATCCTATATATCTTTAAAAGATGAATTAACCTATTACAACTTTCATTAGAATTAGTGGGCCTTAAAGCCTTATTTAATCTGAAACCAATAACTATATAATAAGCCTTGTCAACCTACAAGTATCTAAGTTCCTTCCCCTTCTCACAAATATGTCCATAGCTGACAAAATCTAGATCCACTTTATCAAAATAACTTGACAACCCACCTACATAACTCAACCTGAGATCTTTCTTAAAGTACCCACCATAATATAACTTTAAGGTTTCGTATTAAGTCATTATAACCTTATAAATGGCATGTAAATAACCTTGTAAATGATAAGTAAATAATAATTGGTAAATAAACACATACAAGCACATATACAAACTACTTTGTCTAATATTAATTGAGTAAAAAAATAAATGAGCATAAAATAATGTTGATTAAGGTATTTCATATCCATTTTAATCATATAAAAACTTATAATTTTAAAAGAAAATGAATGTGAAAGTCTATAGTAGAAGTTCATAGATTATTTATGTAGTATTATAACCATAGGACACCAGGAATTCAGATGTTTTGGGGATGAAATTCATTTCGTGTTCTTTTTTCTTCTTTTAAATCTTGGTATAATATCTCTATCAAAGTTATTTCAGCATAGTATATATCTACTCAAATATAATATTATGTCATTAAGTTTGTTTTATTATAAACATTATTGCATGAATTATCTATATTATAATCACTTCCTGCATATATATTTACTCAAATACAATATTATGTCATTAAGTTTGTTTTATTATAAAAATTATTGCATGAATTATCTATATTATAATCACTTCCTGCATAATTAACATTTCTTGGACCTTGACATAAAGTCTTCCATCTTCAAAATGTCACTTCAACTCAAAGATCCTACTTTGTTCTAGTTATTCAAGTTATATTACTTATATATGATTCAATAAATCTTTTTATGGAGGTGCTTCTTTTAGGTAAACATTTGTACGTAATTCAGAAGATATATAATATTGAAAGTACTAACAAAGAAATGTAACTTTTCAGGACCACATGTTACCTCTAATCCACCACAGCACACAAAGTAGGTTTATGGTTGACTGCACTTCTTTCCTAACCTATATAAACAGACATCTTAAATTAAAATGAAATAATATAACATTCTTTAACAAAAATAAACTGCAGAAATTAAGAGATGGAGCTGCACCACTTAGTGAAGCAGGTGGAAGATGCAGCACATTGTGATACAGGAATAAACGCACCATACCAACCATCGATGAACACCCACACCAAGAAATAGAGAAAGGCCACACAACCGCAAATGTTAGACCCCGTTATCGGACTCTAACTCCTACTTGCTCTGATACCATAAAATTGTTAGACCCCGTTATTGGAGTCCAACTCCTATTTGCTCCGATACCATAAAAATGTCCAACCCCATTTTCGGAGTCTGACTCAGACTTGCTTGCTCTGATACCACAGCTGTTAGACCTCGCTTTTCGGAGTCTAACTCTTTCATGC
>JAOTAY010020084.1:0-35947 GCA_025629805.1 Erythroxylum baracoense
ATGTTCTACGATTCAAGAGTTGGACTCCGGTACGGGATCCAACAGTTGGGATCCGGTCTCCGGGTCGGGTCCTAACAGCTCATGTCCGTTTGGAGGGACATAATGTCTACTGGGAAGATATACACTGGACATCTACAAAAACATGCAATTTTGACCCTTTAAATGGAAACATCTCTCCTTGAAGTCTTCATAAATGTTGTAGAACTCGGAGTCCTCTTCGAAATCGTACTTGAATAACCTTAGTCTGACATCCATAGCTAAAGTTATACCTATTGCCCCAAAATATATCCATTTGCACCTTTTAAGCAATAAAGTTGAAATGTGTGAAAATTAACCAAATAAAGCTCAAAATTCACATAGAGATAAGTCAAATTAGTTCCAATTCACCCTAAGCTTATATATAAATTATTTACTTATAAAATTCCCCCACACTTAAACTATTTCTTGTTCCCAAGCAAAAACAAAAGAAAACTAACTACAAAG
Organism: Erythroxylum baracoense; assembly: GCA_025629805.1. Lineage (NCBI taxonomy): Eukaryota > Viridiplantae > Streptophyta > Magnoliopsida > Malpighiales > Erythroxylaceae > Erythroxylum > Erythroxylum baracoense. Next base: position 484 of record JAOTAY010020084.1, read on the forward strand.
TCCACCAACAAGGTATTGATTCCACTTTCATAGGTGTACGGTGGCATTTAGCATATGCCACAAGCCTTTTAACCACTATGTGTCCATAATGGAGGATTTATAGTCTCCTAAGGGTTTACTTGAAACGAATGATACTGACAAACATTTTCTTTTCATTATTCCACACCTAATCATCATCACAAACCAATCCAATAAGTTGAAATCATTGGAGGTAAGATTTGAAATATAGACATGAGGTCACATAATACTTCATAAATTAGATCACAAACTAAGCAATAATAAGACATCATAATGCTTCAATTAATCAAAATCATATGCCATGAATGAAGTCTCTCACAAAGCATTCACTTTCACACACAAGTGTTTAAGGGTGACTCTCAATCATCTTCTAATGCATGTCTCTAACCATAAGCTTACATCCTATTTACTTCTCCACTACTCCTATCTATGACATATCTATGAATCAAAAAGGTCTTTATTCCTTTGGTTATAATGGGGCCAAGGGGTAAAGTAGGCTAAGAAAGAAAGGATAGGAATTTAAACATCCAATAATTAGTAGAGCAAAAACTACGAATATTATAATCATCATTGGCAAATTTTACTGAAAAATTGCCCAACAACCATAATACTTAGGAAACTCCACCATCTCTATTATCGACATTTCCATCATTCTTTCACCTTGGAATCTACAGTGAACGTGCCCAACTTTTCAAAAACACCATTTAGATGCCAGTTTTTCTTATTGCTTTTTTTCAGCAGCTCCTTTAATTTCCATAAAAAACCACCCCCACACTTCTTCCTTTGTATACCTATCAATAAGAATATTGAATGCATAACATTTATAGCTCTATTAACCATCGAACAAGGGTAAATTTGTTTTTCTTAGTTCAAGGCTCGTTGGAATAGGTTTACAAAGAAAAAGGCTTAAATACAATCAATAGGCACAAAAGGTTCATTAGGGGATTGATATATAAAAAGGATTCGTTATTTGGCTCAAGCTCAATCCTAGTGCCTTTTATCACTTTCATGAATATACCATAGTATGATTTTGTAACCTCGAAAAGATGCAATGCAAGTTCTAGAAGTAAACATACATAGAAGAGAAAATTATAACACTCACAAGAAAAATAGGATTGGGTGCAATCCTTTAGGCTCAAAATAGCTCACTCTGTGATGTTTACTCATTCAATCAATTTAACATTATAACATCCAATTGTGACAAGGTATGTAATAAATTTAATCATATTATGCATCTTATTTAAGATCAGAGGTCTAAAGAATATCTTGCCCATAATACAATTAACTCATTAAATTGGATTATAATGATAATTAGAATGTGAAAAATGTATAAGTGTGCAAACATACATAATGAAAATATGCAAAATTAGTTAATGCAAAACTACACAACACAAAGGTAAATATTTTTTATGGAAATTATAAGATAATTCAATGCAAAATAATGCATGCAAAACCATCAATTTATCCCCCCTACACTTAGAATCAAAATTGTGGTAAGATAAAAAAATAATGCAAAGAATGGAATAAGAATTAAAGGTGAAGAAACCCCCTAAAATAACATATTGCAGTGTCAAAAACGAAATTATGAACTTTGTATTGCTATCTCCCATCAAGCTATAGAGGACAAAATTATGGAGATAGAACAAAATAACATTGAAGTTATACTCACAATGTGCCAAATTAAAAGAAACAAAATAAAATATAGGGTTAGATTAAAATAAAGTGCGAAGCTAAATGCATGAAATTTAAAATGCAAATGCAGTCCTATTATCCTATGCATGATGTATGAATGAAAGTAGTAGAAAAGTATTAAATGAAACAAATCGACACTATAACTTACATCTCCCACACTTAACATGGCCTTACCTCTAGGATCGATGAGTCGTGATCAAGCTATTCCTCATGCTAATAGGAGGTGTCATTAGGATGTCTCATAAACACTTACCCTATGCAACACACAGTAAACTAGAATAAGAAGATATGAAGAAAAGTGAAATTAATAAAATAACAAAAAGAGTTAGAAATGTTGGGTTGCCTCCCAACAAGTGCTAAATTTAATGTCCTTAGCTGGACTAGGCCACCATGATATTAATTTTGGAATGTGATGGTGGAAATATATCCAACCATCTCTCCCTCAAAATAGTGCTTGAGTCTTTGCCCATTGACCATTAAGGACTTTTGTTCATCCCTTCCAATCTCCACGGCTCCATGTGGGTATATTTTGGTCACCACAAAAGGTCTAAACTATCTCGACCGCAATTTCCTTGGAAACAATTTTAAACGAGAGTTAAATAGCAAAACTTTTTGACCAGGTTTAAATTCTCGCCAATGGATATGCTTGTTATAGAAAGCCTTGGTTCTCTCCTTATATATTCTAGCATTTTTGAAAGCATCTAGGCGAAATTCATCTAGTTCAATCAACTTCATCAGTCTCCTCTGTCCAGCTTCTTTGAGATCATAGTTCAACCTTCGGATTACCCATAATGCCTTGTGCTCAATTTTAATCGAAAGATGGTAAGATTTCCTAAAGACTAATCTGTATGGAGACATGCCCAAGGGAGTCTTATATGCAATTCTGTACGCCAAAAGAGCACCATAAAGCTTCAATGTCCAATCCTTTCTTGAGATATTAACAAATTTCTTCAAAATTTACTTAACTTCCCTATTAGACGCCTCAACTTGCCCACTCGTTTGAAGGTGGTAAGTGGTTCCAAATTTAAAATGGCACCCATATTATGCCAAAAGAGATTTAAATTGATGATTCTGAAAGTGTACCCCATTGTCACTGATTATAGCTCTTGGAACTCCAAATCTTGAAAATATGTGCTTGTTGACAAATTTGACAACACTAGCTCCAATGTTGTTTGACAAGCTGTGGCTTCCACCCATTTGGATACATAATCAACCGCTACAAGGATGTATTCATCACCAAAAGATACTAGAAATGGTCCCATAAAGTCTAGACCCTACATATCAAAGAGTTCAACCTCTATAATCCCTGACTGAGGCATTTCGAGCTTCCTACTGATGTTCCCTATTCTTTAACACCTGTCACATGCATAACAAAAGTTTTAGCATCCTTAAAAGAGTAGGCCAATAAAAACTAGATTGAAAAACCTTTGCCACTGTTTTGTTAGCACCATGGTGTTCGCCATAAAGAGAGGCATGGCAATGATATAGTACTGATCGCATCTCCTCATCAGGTATACATCTTCTAATTATTCCATCAGCACACCTTCTAAAAAGCAACGGATCTTGCCAAAAATAATTCCTCACCTTAGATAAGAATTTCCTTTTCTTATGGTATGAATAATCACTAGGAATAATGTTAGACACCAGAAAATTAACCTAATTAGTAAACCAAGGAACATTTTCCTTAATAGACCACAGATTCTCATCAGGAAAAGCATTATTAATCGGTTCAGCTCCCATCTTGTCACCTTGCACAAGTTGCGAAAGATGATCAGCTACTGAATTTTCAAATCCCTTTTTGTCTCTAATTTCCAATTCGAATTCCTGCAAGAGTAAAATTCATCCAATCAACCTTGGTTTGGCATCTTTTTTTATAAGTAGATATTTCAAGGCAGAATGGTCAGTGTAAAAAGTGACTTTGTACCTAACAAGATAAGATCTAAATTTATGAAATTCAAAAACTACCGCTAGCAATTCTTTCTCTATAGTAGTATAATTAATTTGAGCATCATTAAGAACTTTGCTAGCATAATAAATAACATGTAATTTCTTGTTCTATTTTTGTCCTAAGATAACCCCAAGTGCATAATCACTAGCATCACACATCAACTCAAAAGGGGCATTCCAATTCGGTGCAGTCATTATAGGGGCTGAGGTAAGTTCCTTTTTGAACCTGTTGAGAGCATCAAGACATTCATTATTAAATTCAGAAAGGACTTCCTTTTGCAACAAAGCACATAAGGCTTTATAAATCTTGAAAAGGTCTTTAATAAATTTGTGATAGAACCCTGTATGCGCAAGAAAACTCTTTATTGCTCTAACTAAATTAGGGGGTGGTAATTTATTGATGACTTCAATTTTTGCTGGATCCACCTCTATTCCATTATTTGAAATTTTTTGGCTTAGGACGATCCCTTCTTGTACCATAAAATGACACTTTTTTCCATTTAGCATAAGATTGGTTTCTTCACATCTCTATAAGACCTGTTCGAGATTAAACAAACATTCATCAAAAGAAGAACTAAAAACAGGAAAGTCGTCTATAAATAGCTCTATTATATTGTCCACCATGGACATCATATAGTGTTGGAAAGTGGCAGGAGCATTGTACAAACCGAAAGGCATCTGGCGATATGCAAATGTACCATAGGGACAAGTGAAGGTGGTCTTCTCCTGATCATCTGGGGCTATGGAAATTTAGTTATACCCTGAATAACCATTTAAAAAGCAATAATAATTATGCCCTGCTAATCTTTCCAACATTTGATCAATAAAAGGGAGAGGGAAGTGATATTTTCTAGTTACTGCATTTAATTTCCTATAATCTATACAAACCCTCCACCCTATCACGACTCTAGTGGAAATTAACTCATTACTATCATTAAAGATGATAGTCAGGCCATCTTTCTTTGGTACCACCTGCACAGGACTTACCCAAGTGCTATCAGAAATAGGATAGATAATTCCTGCACCAAGTAACTTAAATACCTCATATTGCACAACTTCCATCATGTTAGGATTGAGTCTCCTATGATTTTCCACACTAGGTTTATGGTTTTCCTCTATTAAAATCCTGTGAACACAAATAGAAGAGCTGATTCCCTTTATGTCAGCAATATTCCATGCAATAGCTAATTTATGTTCATATAACACCCTTAATAACTTCTCTTCTTGAGAGGAATTCAAAGAAGAAGAAATAATAACTAGATATGTATTTGATTCTCCTAAGAAAGCATACCTCAAATGAATTGGAAGCTATTTTAATTAAGGTTTTGGTGGGCTTAATATGGATAGTAACAACTTAGGTTTAGGAAGGCCCAATTCTTCAATTATAGGTTTATACCTAAAATCATTACCTTGCAATCTATATGCATAGTCCACTAACTCAGCATCTAATTCATTCTTATCTATTCCTAAAGCTAGATATGTCTTTAAAGCATCATCATACATTAATTTAGTAATAGATTCAAGTGTAAGAGAATCAATTACATATATCCTATAAGTCACTTCATCGACATAGGGTGAAAACTGAAAATGTTAAATGCCTCTTCCTCATCACCAACTCTCAAGGTCAACTTACCATCTGAGACATCAATCAATGCTCCACCAGTGGCTAAGAATGGTCTTCCTAATATTATAGGAACCTGCATATCTAACTCTATCTTAAGCACAACAAAGTCAGCTAGAATTATAAGCTTACCAACTTTTACTAGAAAGTCCTCAACTGACCAATAGGGTATCAAATTGATCTATCAACAAGTTGCAATGAAATTGTAGTTGGTTTGAGATCATCAATTCCAAGCTTGTTATAAAGAGACAAAGGAATAAAATTAATACTTGCTCTTAAGTCACATAAGCATTGAAAAACATTAGAAGCACCAAAGTGACAAGGAATAGTGAAACTCCTTGGGTCCTTTAACTTAGGGGGTAGTTTGTTTTGTAAAATAGAACTACACATCTCAGTTAAGGCTACCATAGTAAAATAGTCCAGCTTCTTTTTATTGGAGATGATTTCCTTCAAGAGCTTGATGTAAGCAAGCATCTCAGCAAGTGCTTCAGCAAAAGGGATGTTGATTTGGATCTTCTTGAAAAGGTCAAGGAATTTCTGAAATTTGGAATCACCATGCTTCTTCTTTACCCTTTGAGGGTATGGTATGGGTGGCACAAAGGAAAATTCTGAAATTGGTGAAATCTTTTTCTTCGGTTCGGTTTCTTTAAGCTCTTCTTCTTTATCCCAATTCACAATTTCAATATCCTTGGTCTCATTTATCTTAGCTTTCTTTTCTTTAAGAATCGTATCTTTTACCATTTTACCACTCGTCAGGTGAATTATCATACAATCCTATTTTGGATTCACTTGAGTAGTGCTAGGTAGCTTTCTCTTACCTCTTTTGCCACTTGACTGATTTGCAGCTCTAAATTTCTGATGGCAGCTTGGTTGGACTGGATGATCTGCTCCATTCTGGTCATGGCTTGAGAGCTAGCTTGAGCACTTTGATCCATCTTGCTTATAAGTTGAGCAAAAATATCTTTAAGCCACTCTACTTTTTTGACCCAAGGGGAAGGGAATTGTTATTATGCAGAAGATGAAGGAGGTGAATACTGCTATTTTGGTGGTGCTTGGAACCCAGGTGGTCCTATTGGTTTTACAGCCCCTTGATTTTTTCATGAAAAATTGGGATGAGACTTCGAACCTTCATTGTAGGTTTTTGAGAAAGGATCATATCTCTGACCTTATCTACCATTGTTTACATAGTTCACCTCTTCCTTTAATATTGTTGCTTCAATGTTCATACAACCAACTACTGTATGCTCAAATCTACCACAAAGAGTGCAAGGATCCCTACCTGACGTGTTGTTGTTCATCAATATATTCAACTTCTTATTTATCTCAACAACTTTGTAGGCCATGTCAGGTTTAGAACCCACTTCATTAAGAGCATCAGCTTTGCTTTTAGTCACCTTACAATGTGAATTCTTCGTAAATTTTTTGAAAATATTCCATAACTCTTGGAAACTCAGGTTACTAATATTCCCACCAGCGTTTAAATCCACCAAAGTCTGATTGTGATCAGTGAGACCATTATAGAAAAACTGAGTCAAAGAGTATGTATCAAATCCATGATGAGGACACTGGTTAAGGAGATCATTAAATCGCTCCCATGCTTTATGAACTTTTTGTCCTTCTTTCTGTTAGAACCAATGTATCATCTTCCTTAGTTTGAGAGTTTTGTGGGTTGGGTAACACTTTATAATGAAAGTCTCCATTTCTTTGTCCCAAGTATCAAGGTAATCTACCTCTAAGCTCAGCAACCAGGTTCTTGTTAATCCCTTCATGCAATAGGGAAAACACCTCAGCCTTAACTCATCTTTAGACAATCCATATAGCGAAAGAGTTTGAACTGATACATAGAAATCTCTCATAAGGGCTAGAGCATCTTCACTCAACATTCCATTAAATTATGGCAACATAGATAGATGGATCTACTTTAGCTTATAATTCCTTGTTGTTGCACTCAATTGAATGCAAGAAGGGTTGCCAACAATAAATGGCATCTAATAATCTTTAATTCTCCTTACAGCAGGATTGGCAGCCACCGATTCATTGTTATTTTGCCTCCAAGTTTCAGCCTAATTTCCTTCATTGAATTGATCGTTCCCATATCTTATTCCCCATGCAGAATTGGATTTTGATTATTATTTGCCATCTCTCTTCTTCTTTGGGCGTTGTTCCTTCCACAAGTGTGTTCAATTTTAGGATTTAACTCAATTAGCTGATCATTGTTCAAATTTCTTGAATGCCTTAAGTTCATGCAACTCCTGAAATAAAACAAAGAGAAAAGGGTTTTAAAGTAATTAATGGAGGAAAACTTAAGGTAGCTAAAAACAATAGAATTAATAGTACCAAATATAAATTAGTCCTAGGCAACGGTGCCAAAAACTTAGTTGACAAAATCTACAACTACACAAAATCATTCCTACAAGTATTCCAAGATCGTCTCCCACAAGGACTAAGCTACTCACTACTGAGTTAATCCTAATTACTTGAACTAAAATAACAAGAAACTTAAAAGATGATTGGATTAGAGTAGATAATAAATTGTAAAGACTATAAACAAACAAGTAATGGAAATCTTATGATTTAGACTTAGGGCTTTAGGGTTCACCAATTTAAGAGATTGATTAATAAATTATGGATTTGATTAAGCGATTGGTTATAATAACAACTGCAAAAATTTACTTATATTATCTCTCAAGACATATAAGAATATCTGACTAGTCGATTACCATCTCTCAATGCAAAACCTAACTAGTCAAATTCATTAAGAACAAGCAATTAGAAGTTATCACACTAGTTCAGGATATCTCTATTTCTAAATCTAATGTATTTATCTTCCTAGTGCATAAATTATACTTCATCTCTCAGTTCATCATATAATTCCTAAGATTGCATCTATGGTGATCGGACATAGAAACAACAATTAAGTTCAAGAAAGATAAATATAACCAAAGAACTTTCATTCAAAACCAATCAATCCATAAAATATAAAGCAATCCCTCAATTTAGGCTACATCCCTAACCTTAATTGGGAGTTAGTTCAAGAATATGATAAAAGAATCCATACAAATAAAGATAATCAACATCCAAGAAAGAGTAGAGAGAAGATTGAAAGAAAACAAAACAAAATTTCTTCCAATCTTGATTGAATCCTTCTTGATCTTCTTCTTGGCCTCCACCTTCAGGTTAAGATAGATGGATCCCTTTTTATAGGACTAGAGCCTTGGGATCAAAGAAACTCAATTTGAGTCAAACTAGGGAAGAAAAATCACAAAATTGTCATCTATGTATGTTAGGTGAACCTTATGTTCGTTGCGTAGACATATGCTTTCTTTCATAGCGAATTTGGCTAGTAAATGTCCATGGGTAGACTTAATGTCCATCGGATAGACCTTCTTGGGTTTTCCAGCTTTCCAACTCTGCTCATTTCTGTTTGGAGGGACATCATGTCTGCTGGGCAGACATACATTGGACATCTAAAGAAACTTGCAATTTTGACCCTTTAGATGGCAAAATCTCTCTTTAGAGTCTTCATGAAAGTTGTAGAACTCAGAGTCCTCTTCAAAAACATACTTGAATGACCTTAATATGATATCCACAACTCTTACCCGAAAATCTATCCATTTGCACCTATTAAGCAATAAAGTTGAAATGTGTGAGAATTAACTAAATAAAGCTTAAAATTCACATAGAGATAAGTCAAATTAGTTCCAATTCGTCCTAAAATCATATATAAATAATTTGACTTATCAATAATATCATAATCATATCATGGTCTGTTTAAGGCTATGGAAATTCAACGATTTTTTGCTAAAGTTTTCATTATCTGCACTTTTAGCTGCATGGTTATAGGACCCATTTATATATGGAGAGAACTTAATAAAACAAATATTGTGCATTCAGTTGGCAACATATGTGCTAGAGAACTATTAATGATTGACTACTGTAAATTTCTAGAGTTATCTAAGACAAGCTTGTATGTCTCTGTATATAAAAATTTTCCAATTCAATGCCAGTTGAGTGGCCTACAAACCCTGAATTTTGGTGTAACTCCCATATTTGTTGTTCATTTTGAGATCAACTTCTTACAAGGCACATAAAATTAAAAAACATAACTTAAGTGTTTATATTTTTCCAAAACAAGCTTATATATTGTCAAAATAAATTAAAAATCCCATTCTTTCAATTCCATTATGATTTTAGGAATTATCATATGTCAATGTTCAGTGACATATATTTTATAGGAAGTTTTGGCACTGTTGCTTGGGTTGATTTCAAGGAATATAAGGCCCCCCAACTTGACAAGATTGTTGTTGATGGTGAAGAATCAATTCTCAAAGTTTGGTTTCAGTTCTGACCAGTTTTCATTGTTGATGGTTTTGTTTCTTGACTTGATATCTGTTACTTCTTGAGAAAATTGTTCTACTTTATTAAGAGTCTGCTGTTCTAGGACATTTTAATGTTAGGGATTTTACAATAAAGAAAGATGCAGATACATACTCTAATTTGTATAATTTACTCAGACGTTGAAATTCATTCTAACAGTCCTTATTTGTTAAATCTAGAAAACTAGAATGCTTTTAAGAATTGCTTGAAAAACTGGGGGCATGTTTGTATAACTGCTATACGTACACTCTTTGTTCCTTTCATTTACACTATGAAAAACCCAAGTTTGGTACTAGAGGTTGTTTAGCTATTTAACTAGGTACAAATGAAATAATATGCCATATATCATTTGTTTGGATTAGTTTTAATGGGGACAAAAACGGTGTAACACTTATGGCAGATTTTGGAACTTGCTATTGAAAACAATAATTCAACTCATGTTGCGTTACTTCAAAGGGAAGAGGTGTTTGTATGGAGAATGATGTAGGTGACTTCAGTTGCGATAGTGTGGTATTGGATTTTCTTTTCCTTCCCTTTTTGAGTTTAGTTTGAGAATTTGTTCTTTTTTATTGGTTGAGTTGTAAGGGTACGAAGAGGTCAGAGTTGACATTTGATACAGTGAGGCCTAGGAGTTCTTCTAAGAGAAGCAGGACTACAGAGCTTCATAATTTGTCTGAGAAGGTTAGGAATCCAAAGACCCCATTTTTTCCCTTCTATTCTTGTTTCTGAGTGTGAAGTGACATTAATGGAATAGTGATTGAAACAGAGGTGGCGAAGTAGGATTAACAAGAAAATGAGAGCGTTACAAAACCTAATTCTGAATACAAACAAGGTGTGTTGACTAAATCTTTTATGGATTTTATGTTTGATTTGAGTTGTATACTAAGTGAATAATTTGATGTTATTTCCTTTCTCTTTGTGGGAATAGACAGATAAGGCTTTGATGTTGGATAAGGCGATTGAGTATTTGAAACAGCTTCAGCTTCAAATGCAAGTAGATGCTCTTCTTCCCTTTAAAGCTTATCTTTCATATTGCAGTTTTGATCAATTGCTATAAAGATTTTGGTGGTTTGGTTTTCATTTAGATCCTTTTGTTGTTGATATGTTCATTGACCAAAAGCCTAAAGTTGAACTTTTATCTATTGTTCCCATTTCGTCTTATTATGGCAATTAGTATGCCGGAAAATAACATTTTCTTTTCTGAACTAGGGTATCTTGAACTCTGATGGATTCTGTAGTTGATTATAACATACATGTTACACTAGATCAAAGATGGTCATAGAAGATTTTATGTAAGTGATTATAAAAATGTTGAAGAGTAACTTAGTACAAGGAAATGGATGAAATGTAAATTTAGAAGAAAGGAATTCAGTATTTGGTGAGAATATGGAGTTCAACAAATCATCATCCAATAGTGACATCTGAAGTGCATTATGTAAAAACTTCATTTTCTTTTTACTGTGATGTTGTTATAGTCACGAATTAGCAAAACTTCCGTTTTCTTTTTGAAGACATGTTGATAAGGTCCTTTCTTTCCTCATTTCCTCATTTTTAATCTTTCTTTCCTTGAAAATTCTTCATATTTCTTAAGTTTTATGCAATCTATGCATAGAAGCAAATGTCAAAGAGTTCACACTCTTTGCCAATATATTTCTTAAATTGCTCATATACAATTAGTCTTTTATCAACTTAAGACATAATGTCAAGTCTTTGCATTTGAGATTTGAGTGTTTTCCTAGATGTACAAACTAAGGATGAAGGGATCAGTTGCTAGTTCATGTAAACTCATGAATAGTTTTGGAGCTAGTTTAGGTTACAAAACTATCCATTCTTAACTATGGTATATCAACACCTCTCACTCAATTATCATGATTGGTTACAACTGCAACACTTTTACATTCTCTTCAAAGAAAATGTGAACTTGCTTTCAAGTTACATATTGTATCTTTTATTATGCAGATTAGCCTTTCTATTCTTGTCGTATGAAGGATTATTTACTAATAAAACTTTATTTTCAGTGTTAGGCCATAATGGTGCTCTGGGTTTTTGGTTATGGTTCTTTGGTCTGGAACCCAATATTTGATTTTGATGAAAAAGTGATAGCCTTCATCAAGAACTATAGGTGTGTCTTCGATCTTGGTATGTATATAGTCACTATTAGCATATTAAGAGTGTTCTCACAATTATTTTATCATCCACAAATTTGATTTACTTATAATTTGTACCTCGTTTTGCATACTCACCAAAATATCCTGCAAGAACCTACACATTGGAATATATGGAAAGAGATGTTTGTGTAAGTATCAAATTTTATTGAAATAAAGCTGGGAAATACCTACCTTTGATATGCCTAATTGCAAATGAAAGTGGAGATTGTTTCCTAAAGGTGCTTTCTTTGTTTTGCTTACCTCTTCAATAATGATGGTTTTCGTTTATTATTTGTAATTGGCTCTTGAAGAGTGGTGGTAGTGATTCAAATTTTGGAATGGGGCAAAATAAGATTTTACCCAAATTGATAATCATGTTCTGCTAGGAGACAACTTTACTCCTATGTCGTAGCCTCTTGTTTCCTTTTTAAACACTATCAATGTTAATCAAACACTTTAATTGATACTAAAAAACAAATTTAAGGTTTTAGTATTTTCTTCTCATCAATTAAGAGAATATATTTGATGAAAAGCACAGATGAAACAAATAATATTAGATTGACATATTAATATAGAGACCCTGACTCTACATTTTGTTAAGTTTTATTTGTATAGTCTCTTAATACCCACATGGAAAAACAAAACAAATACAAAAGTAGCTGCTTGAATTTACTTTTAATAGCTTGTTCTGGTCTTTGTACTTATTTCATTTCTTACATACATTTAAGCCGAAAAATTTTTGCTTAGTTTTTACAATTACTGACATGCTTACAATGGTTTTTAAGCAGCAAAGATCAACATACTGAGTGCAGTGACATATGTAGTTTTGATAATGGTTGATTCATTTATGAGTTTGGTGATGGCAATGGTAACTTCTTCGAGGAAGTCCTTTGGAAAATTAATACAGCGCACTCTTGGGTTCACAATTTTAAGAATCAACTAGATGTGATAATGACGAAAAATGCTACCAAATTTTCTTCCTCAGAGAATTTGAGCCTTCTTGCAACTTTGGATGCTCAGACTAGCTCGGCTCTAAGTCCAATAGTTTTTGTTGGCAATGGAGATGCAACTGGTTCAACTTTTTGCTTCTCTTTTTCTCTTTTTGGTGCATATTAAAGGAAAGTTGGAGTTAAAGACAATATTTATGTTAGAATTGTTTAGCTCATGAATCCAAAGATCCTTTATGGCGAGTATACTTGTAGACTGTGATTTATTATGAAAACTGACTAGTGTTGATTTGTTTTCGAGAAAGCGACTTTTAAGATTGTAACCAATGAAGACACATTTATATACAACCTGGTTTTTTTTCTCCAATCCACCGTAAGTTTCTTACAGTTTCATCTACATTACGACTTCATTTACATTTTCTCTTTTGTTAATATTTTCTCCCACAATGTCATCCCAATAAAAAATATAAGTTTTATGTTTGTTTTTTTGGGTACCAATTGGGAGTTGGTCATGTCCATAGAAAATAGAACACCTTCAATAGAAATTGTTTGACTTGAATTGGTAGAGACAACCTACTATAAAACATGTAAAAGAGTATAAATCAAAATACTTAGACTTATTGTTAAAACATGGAATCTTTTTTATTAAAAAGTACACATGTATCTGGAGAGATTGTTTGGACAAAAAATACAGTTGGTGAATTTGAACCATATTTAAGTTATCAATAAAAATCTTAGTTCCTTGCAATTGATTTGCATACTAAAAAAATAAAGAAAAAATTAATGAAAAATTAAACAACACATGACTGGTGCTATTTAAAATTCTAATCAAACCTCAGCTTTGTTGTCTCTTTAGTAGGGGATTCTATATTGACTTAATGTAGTTTGAAAGTTTTCTCTAATACCATGTCTCATCCCAAAAAAGAAAAAGGAAAAAAAGCATTATATAAGGGACATAAAATTCAAGAATATAAAAATTCTTTTAATGATACGTCAAAATTAGATGGTAATGTTGGTGCTGAGGCTCTGACGAACATTTTCTACTGTACCATGTCTCACTTATAAAATAGAAAAAAATTTAATATCATTATATAAGGGACGTGAAATTCAAGAATTAAAAAATTTACAAATAAAACCTTAAGATTAAACGGTATTGTTGGTGCTGCAATTGTAAAGTTTGCTAGAGTCAGAACTTTTTTGTTGATTTCCTTTTTTCAAAGCCTTCTCAAAGCCACCCCTCAATCTCTTACTTGAAACAATTTTCTTCTTGACTTTGATTCCTTTAATTCCAATATTGTTCTTTTCACGAATTACATTCCCATTTTGGTTCAAGTGATCTGTTATAACACTTGAATATTGAACCATCTCTTCACTTTGTAATCTAACATTGGAGCTCACATTCAAGGGTTGGACAGTTGACCCATTACCTTATAACCTACTGTCTACGATTTCCAACATCCTAAAAATACAATCTTTAACACTTTTGTAAGTCTCTTCACTCTCATATGCTTTTGTAACTAATTGAGCATATAACCCACACAATTCTTTATACCAAATACTTTGACATATCTTGGGATCCAAATTGCTTATGCTGATTCTAGATTTTTCTACTCCAATGAATCCAAGTTTTGCTTTACATGTACACCTTTTCAATATGTACTGACTTGGGATCTCCATAATATTTTTCATAGTAAAAACTTTCAAAACATGAGAACATAAAATTCTAGCAAACTCGAATTTTCTACGACTACAATCAACTTTTCCATTTGATGAATCATAAGTAACTACATGATAATAGCTCTTCTTATGAGAGGTAATTTGATATTTTGTGATTGATCTAACCTCCCCAAAATTTTCAATACAAGAATTATGAGACTTACACCACTCATTTTGAAAGCACCTGAACACTTTAGGAATATAAACACTAACTGTATGTTTCAAAGTTTCAATTGGATATAATAATGGGGGAAGACTTGTACTTGATTTAAAATTAGCCTTTAACTCTTCATATCTACCATCTTCAAGGAGTCTTTTAAAGTGATGAAAAAACTCCAAGAATTTGTGTTGACAAGTGACATACCTCTTTACAACACTATTTATTCTCTCTCTTCTTTGTATTGTCATCATATCTGCATAAAACATTTGTCTTTCATACACTAAAGCCCATTTTTCTTTATCCTAAACATGCGATTTAACCAATTATTGTCTTCAAGTTTGTATTTGCGCAACATCTCATTCCATGCATTGACAATATCTTCCTCTTCTTCAAAATCATATATATATGAGCTAAAATTTCTAGCAAAATCTTTGAATTGAGAGAAAACATCACTTAAATGAATAGCCACATTTTTATAAATGTGCCAAATATATAAGCGATGATAAGTTTCGTGCCGTCTTAGTGCTAGAGCCTTTTCCATTACTGTATCTTAGTCTGTAAGAATAGTTTTAGGTCTTTTATCATACAACTTTCATAAAAGTATTAAATAACCATTCAAACGTGAAGGATGTCTCATCATATAACAATGCAACACCAAAGATTGTAGTCTGCTTATAATGATTTACACCTACAAGTAATGCAAGGGGATGACCTTCATTGTTCTTCCTGTAAGTTATGTCAAAACAAACCACATCACCAAAATTTGAGTAATCTGATCTCATCTTTGCATCTGACTGGAAAATGTTGGTTATTAAATCATCTTCATCAACTTGGATAGCATAAAAAAAATTCGGATCATCTAATTGCATTTTATGCAAATATTCCAAAACACCTACAGTATCCCCTCTTTTCACATCTCTCATTCTTTTAGACTGTAAGTAATTTCTATAGTCATTTGGTATAAAACCTAAATTCTCTCAACCACCTACTTGCCTAACTGTGACATCATAAAATGCCTTTGGTGGGATTCCTATGTCATTTGCCATTTTAATTTGCATTGTGATAGATAAACTTATCTTTTGGTGAGATCCATGTAAGTGCATCTTGTTTGGATTAGAAAGGTAGTGATTATGCTCGTTAATAAACTGAACCACATAGAGTTTTTTGCTTTTTCGACGAATGACTCTCATTTTAGCTTCATAGCCAAACCTTGTTTCAGCACGTGTTGCTTTCACATACATATCTCGTTTGTCTTTTCATCGTTTTCCTTCAGCAGTACAACAAAACATTCTTTCAATGAAGTTTCCAAATTTATCTTTATGGTTTCTGCTTCTCCTTAACCAAACCAGACTTCTTTAGTATATGCTAAATAGAATTGGTAAGCATCTTCTTCTATCTCAAATTCCATTCCAATTTTTGGCATCAATTCTTTGGATACAAATAGCTTGCAAATCTTGATTACTGTTTAAACTCATGACAACTACAAGATCTTCTTCACCTTCACTATTGCCAACTTCATTACCATCTTTAAAATTTAACTAATGATAAGATGAATATACACCTGCCATAAAATTATTGACTTTTATCCTGAAGCAAAAACCTAAAAAAACAAATGAAAAAAATTGAAAATGGATACTTCATTTTTATGATATAGAGAAACACTAAATGTAGAATTCACAATTTAATTAAGAAGAAAAAAATGAATATTTTAGCATTAAACTTAAATAAATATCTAACAACTAGTGCTATAGAAATTCTTTAAAAACCGTTTGGTTTCTTTGTTTGGCGTTCCCGCATGTTGCTAAACTAGAAAAAAGAAAGGAGAAGGCATTGACCTTGTTGAAGCTAAAAGAGAGCCTATTGATATACAACATAATTGGGTTTTATTAAAATGATGTCGTATTATGGTGAAACAGGATTGAAACAGATTTATTGAAATAAAGGATCCGAATTGTCACTCACAAGCACTGAAACAATCCATTTCTTTTAAAGACTTAAAGTAAAAGTTACTTCCTTTTTTCATCATAATCAATTAATTGTTATTGTATGAAAATCAAGTTTGAATGTGATATGGAAGAGACGTCACTTAACACACATGAATTTACATGAAAAACTCAACCCATCTTATTAAAATATTAGACTATACAACATAAAGTCTATTAGTTATAGTAAAACATGTACTTTGGTTTGACTTTCTGAACTAAAATTAAATTAAAATATATTGAATATAACTACGTTCATGAATAATGGACAATGGCAGCAGTGTAGGCTTGGTTTACAGCATATGTATAGTCAAATTTATTTTCCCTCGAAAGCTATTAAGCAAGAGCAAATAGTTCAAGCCTTTTATTTTTTCCAATTTTTCATAAACAAGGAATTTAACATTATGTACTGATTTGTGTTTAACTTCCCTCGAACAACTCTTATGAATGAATTTAACTCTGTTTCTTAAAAGCATATGACAATACAGAAGGTAGCAATAAAAGGATTGGTTTGTATTTATGAGTTGCATATGGCAGTATTAAAGTCCTTGTAGATGTTGCAAAAGAAATGAAAACAATTAACTAATGAAAATGAATAACAAAATTAACATATTGAAATGAGAGGAACGACATAACTAGGACCCTAACTTTATCTTAGCTATTAGCTACCCTTTCTCAGCAGAAGGATCTATGAGGAAGCTGTGCAAGGAAACCAGAACCTGAACAAAACCATAATTTCAAAAAGGGATATGAATAGTAGATACAAAATATATCTGTCTCTATAATGAACATGTAGATTTTTTATCCTGAGGCATAGACTTTAAGTTCAAACACAACCTCCAAAAAGGAACACATGTAGTTTTTTCACACTTGATACCATGTTCTTAAAATATATTTATCATTCATAAACCATGCAGTCTAAAATGTACACATGTTTGAAACAATTTAGTGATTGATTAGATAAATTAAGAAAGACTGGCTCTTTTCAAAACAAAACCAGAATTTGGGGTAAGAATATGGTCTGGCTCTTAAGGAAACAAAATTTAAAAAGTAGGTTTCTCTAAATGTTAATCTTTCGTTGTTTTCAAGAGAGAACTAGAGAGAATACATACATTTTGTTGTTAATTCTCTATCAGATTGCCTTTCCACATTTCAAATTCCTATGACATTAGAAAACTAATTGCATGTTATTCAAATAGGATGACAAAAAAATGGCCCTAAAACTTGCTTTCAAATCTTATCAGTCAATCCCAAGCGTGTTAAGAAATATCTATTACATTACATAGAACTTGGAAAGTAGAACTTAGAAACTATAAAAGTTAAGAAGTACGAAGTAAACAGAGAATGTAGGATGTAAGCAATATGGCAAGCAATTTGTGATGCTTAGCATGTGACAAGGAAACATTTGACAGCTGATGTAAAACTATAGATTGGACAACTCATAATGTTAATGAACTCATAGACTTTTTTTTAGAAGTGAAGGAAACAAAGCTAGGTAATCCTGTAAAGGTAAGTTGCTATAAGATTTTGAACATTTTGTTGATCTCTGGTACAAAAATCAGTACAATGGACTTTGTATTGATTAATTTGGTAAGACGGATTTCAAAAATGGGGCATCCATAGCAATAAACCTTGTGGTAGTTATGTACAGTAAGAATGGTTGATATGGCATTATGTTGTAATATTTATGGCATAGTGATCCACTAATAAAAAAAGGGAAATACACATTAAGGAATCGAAATGTATATATTCTAAAATATAGAGAGAAGGAAAATAGGAAAGGAAGATCATACACATCTAGGAAGATCATATTAGGTTTGCCATAGTTGCATGCATCATATGCATGAGGATGTAGCGGAAGTGTTGGAATCAAGAAGATCATATTGGGTTTGCTATGGTTGCATGCATCATATGCATGAGGATGTAGCGGAAGTGTTGGAATCAAGATTCCGACACCATAACAACTCAAAAATCAGAGAATCTCACATGTATGCAATGATATGTAAAGAACATGAAATAACATAACTTTTTACCTTTGTATATCTCCTCCTTTCTTGTTTCTTCTCCTTATTTAGGTTGTTGCAAACACCAAACCCTTCTTTGATCTCTAATAACAAACAAAGATGGAAGAAGAAATAATGTATAAGGGTTTTAGAACACCAAACTTGATGAATTCAAGTAGATGTTCAATGTAGGAGACAGATCACGGTTATCTTGCATGTATGTAAGATTTATAAAATAATTGCATAAATTTGCATGAAGATAACTCAAGAGCACTTCTCACTCTCTCTAGAACTCTTTTAGAACCCTTTCTCTATCAATTGAGTGTGTAAGAAGTGAAGGAAGCTCATGAACATAAGTGAAGAACTCACTTATATATCATTTTGAGCCTTTTTTCATGATCGTGGCATGCATCGCCTTCGACCACAATCGTGGCCCTATGAGGCACGATCGTGGCTTCCTTAAAATAGGCCATACACACTTGTTTTTCATCCGATCTTTTATGCATGTGACCCTTAGGTTCCTAGTTATTTTAGGCACTTGAATTAGCTTTTAATTCAAGCACATTATGAAGGGTTTCATGATGCCTATTTGCCGAAATATAAGTGGATTAACTCATAAACTCTTTGATAGTTAATTATCCAACTTATGAACCTTTCCATAGACAATTACCATACAATTTGTCCTTTCACTATACTATACCCCATTTGGTTCGGAGTGTGGGTTATGTGTCAACTCTTACTAGACTGACTACGTCACATTTAGTCCAAATGATGTTAGTTCTTGTCCTTGGATCTTATTACTCTATATGTCATTGAAGACTCTCTTTATGACACATAATTGCTCTGGCCAGAGACTCCTGAGTAATGAGCTTGACAAGAGGCCGTGGATATCATCTCCTCCTATCAGGAGTGGAGAATCCTTTATTAGCTACCCAATTACCTTCGAATACAAATAGTTGTACCCAATCACTATTCTAAGAGTGACCTCGTCTTGAGGTAACAAGGAACGGTATCAAAGCATAGGATTTATATCCATGATATCCTTGAGTACCTCAAGTTTAAGGATATTTGCACCATTGCTATGATGGGATTAATTATTGACATTCGATAGGTCATCCATATGATAATCTTATAGCGGGTCATCTGATGTACTTGCTGCCCTTAGTAAGCATCCACATATTAACTCTAAACATCTCATGCTTATAGTTTATGAGGTCCAGTGCTTGATCAAATCAAGAAGTATAATATGTGCTAGTCTGTCTGGATTAATAATGTCTTATCTTATTAATCCTATGACTAGGAATTATTTAGATACTGATAGGAATCTCATTGTCATGATCTCACCATTATTTCCTTCATGCTTTATTTAGTATCATGGACTTCATTAATTTGATTTAAGATCAATATCAATTCATATATAAAGAAATATCAAATTAATGAAAAATGCCTTTGCTTTATTAATCAAAATAAAGTTTGTATAAAAGTGTTGAAGGTGATTGCATTTAGAGCACTACTATAACAATCTCCCAGTTGCACTAAAGTCAATCACGTTTGTATCTAATACCATAGACGAGTACACAAGAATCAAATTTTGTCTAATGATGTGGCTTAGTCAAACAATCAGTGATGTTCTGATCTGTGGGCACTCTCTCTATCTTCATATTAGCTCTATCAATTATCTCCTTGATCAAGTGATATCTCCATAGTACGTGCTTGGAACTCTGATGAGACCTCGGTTCTTTGGCTTGAGCAATAGCCCCATTGTTGTCACAGTACAACAATATTAATTCTACTATGCTGGGAACCACTCCAAGTTCCATGACGAACTTCTTGATCCAAACAGCTTCTTTTGCAGCTTCCGCATCTACAATGTACTCTAACTCGATCGTCGAATCTGCAGTTATCTCTTGTTTGGAACTCTTCCAACTGACTGCACCACCATTCAATGTGAAAACATAACTCAACTGAGATTTGGAGTCATCCTGGTCAGATTGAAAACTGGCATCCGTATGCTCGCTCACTACGAGATCTCCATATATCAAGAATGCATCCTTAGTCCTTCTCAAGTACTTTAGGATATTCTTCACAGCCACCCAATGACCCTCACCAAGATCCGATTGATATCTGCTCGTAACACTTACAGTATAAGATATATCGGGTTTTGTATATAACATAGCATACATGATTGATCCTACCAAAGCATATGGGATCAGACTCACGCGAGTCCTGTCATCTTGTGTCTTAGGACATATAAATTTTGAGAGTTTTATCCTATGAGTCAAGGGAAGAAACCCTCTCTTGGACTACTCCATGCTAAACCTATTTAGCACTTTGTCTATGTATGTTGACTATGAAAGACCTAGCAACTTCTTTGATCTATCTCTATAAATGTTTATTCTTAATATGTAAGTTGCTTCTCCAAGATCTTTCATGGAAAAATTAAGGCATAACCAAACTTTGATTGATTGCAAACTTGAGACATTATTTTCTATTAGTAATATGTCATCCACATATAACACAAGGAATATGATAGCACTCTCACTACCCTTCTTCTACACATAAGGTTCATCAAGATTTTGTGAGAATCCAAACTCTTTGATTGTCTCATCAAATCGAATGTTCCAACTCCTAAATGTTTGCTTCAATCCATAAATAGATTTTTGAAGCTTGCATAACTTTCTGCTATCTCTGGATATGAAGCCCTCAGGTTATATCATATATACATCCTCAACTAGACTTCCATTTGAGAAAGTCGTCTTCACACCCATTTGTCATATTTCATAATCATAATAAGCAGCAATAGCTAGAAGTACTCTAATGAATTTAAACATAGCTATGGGCTAAATGTCTCGTCATAGTCAATTCCTTGTCTTTGATAATAACCTTTAGTGATTAGCCTTGCTTTATAGGTAATCCCATTACCTTCCATGTCGATTTTTTCTTAAAAATCCACTTGCACCCTATGGGTTTTAACCCTTCGGGTGGGTCAACCAAAGTCCATACTTAGTTTTCATACATGGAATCCATTTCAGACTTCAGGGTTTGAAGCCATTTTTCATATTCTGAACTCTTCAGAACCTCTTCATAGGTTGTAGGCTCATCATCCTCTATGAGCAATATGTCATTTTGTTCACTTATGAGAAATTCATATCTCTCTAGAACATTACGTATCCTACTTGACCTACGAACATGTTGTGTGTTAGAAGGTTCAATTTTTGTCTCATCTCTATAAGCAACAATTTCGGGTTCAGGCAATTGATTTGAGTCTGTTTGAGCATCATGAACTTCATCAAGTTCAACCTTGCTCCCACTGTCTTCCCTTAGAAGAAACTCTTTCTCAAAAAATACATCATGCTTTAAGACAAACACCTTTTTCTCTAAAGCATTATAGAACTAATATCCAATTGTTTCCTTAAGATATCCTATAAACAGACATTTATCAGACTTTGCTTCACGCTTGTCCGATTGAATCCACTTCACATAAGCCGAACAACTACAAATTTTCATATGAGAAAGATAAGGCCTCTTGCTAGTCCATATCTCATATGGAGTAACTTCAACTGCCTTGAAGGGACTCTATTTATCACATAAATAACAATCTCGAGTGCATAACTCTAAAAGGATTTTGATAGATCTGCTAAGTCCATCATTGACCTTACCATGTCTAACAAGGATCAGTTTCTCCTTTCAGCCACACCATTATGTTGCGGCATGTAAGGTGGAGTCCACTAGGATACTATCCCATTATCTCCAAGATATATTAGAAAATCCTCGTTTAAGTATTCGCCACCTCGATCTCATCGAAATGCCTTAATACTTCTACCGAGTTGTTTCTTTACTTCATATCTAAATTGTTTGAACATTTCGAATGCTTCATACTTATATCTCATTAGATACACATACCCATATCATTAATAATCATCGATAAAAGTAATGAAGTACACAAAACCACCTCTGGCATGAATAGACATCAGATCACATACGCCAGAATGTATTAGGTCTAATAACCCATTCGTTCGTTCGCTTTTTCCTTTAAAACGTAATTTAGTCATCTTGCCTAACAAGCAAGATTCACATGTATCATATGATTCATAATCAAATGACCCTAAGCTACCACTTCTGTGTAGCTTAGCCATGCATCTCTCACTTATATGGCTAAGTTGACAATGCCATAAGTAAGATGATTTTAAGTTATCTCATTTTTGTCTTTTATTATCATTAATATTTAAAATTGGATTCCACATATCTAATCTATAAATACCATTGCACAATATAGCAGTACCATGCAACATTTCATTCAACTTAATTGAACAACCATTGCTTGAAAAAGTTAAATAAAATCTTGTTTTATTAAGACATGAAACAGATACAATGTTCTTTGTCATAATGGGTACATAATAGCAATTATCCAAAATTAACTTTAGCCTACTACGAAGATACAAAACATAGATTCCTACGGCTAATGCCGCAACTCTTGCTTCATTTCCCACATGTAGGTCCATCTCTCCCTTCTTGAGTAGTCTATTATCCCTGAGACCCTGCATATCAACAAATATGTGTGAGCCACATCTAGTATCTAATACCCAAATGTTATAATCAGAAATAGTATTAACCTCAATGACAAATAACATATCTAAAGTAGACGGTGGAGCATCTAATGCCTTCTTCTGCTTCAACGACTCTAGATAGGCTTTGCAGTTCCTCTTCTAATTTCCTTCCTTGTTGCAATGGAAGTATATCCCCTTTGATGTAGTCTCCTTTACCTTCTTCTTGGCTACACCTCCTACTGGCTTCTTAACCTCTTCTTCTTTTGGTTCCTCTTGCGAGAACCAGAAGGAGAACCATCAACATCATAGCCTTATTATCTTTCTTGACAGTTTGCTCAGCTATTTTGAGTAGAATAATCAGCTCAAGTATCGAGGTGGATATTTGGTTCATCCGATAGTTAAACACAAACTGTGAATAACTATTGGTTAAACCAGTAGAATTAAGTCTATACTTAATTCATAATCCATTATGAAACCCAAACTGGCTAACCTCTCAATGTATCCATTCATCTTCAATGCATACTGCACTGGAGATGATCCCTTAACCATCTTTGTAATAGCCTGTTTTTTCCATACTAAGGGTTAGGACATAGGATCCTAGCCCATTTCACATGAGAAATACCATTTAGAATTTATGAGGTACATTTCATTCACATGCATACATTAGCATACACACGTGAATTATGATATTGCACTCATTACAAAGAATATATATGCACTCAATTATCATATTATGGGGTATAAAGGTTTTAAATGAACATGATGTGAATTGTGAATTATTATGTCTTGAATTTTTGGTTTGATGGTTTATAATTATTAATTTAGAATTTATTGTTACAATTTGGAGATTTATAAATTTATGTGTATTTTTGGACTAGGAAAATGCCAAGTGGTAAGACAAATTGATATATGGTAGTAGAAATAATTGATACGTGGTAGTAGAAATAATTGACAAATGAATTAGATAATTGGGTGACAAATGGCATTAAGATTGAGAGACAAATGGACTAATTATTAAGAGATATATGGTAGCATAATTATAACAAATAAAGCTTGTTTCTTTATATGGTAAGTTTCATAACAAGTGTCATGACACTCACGATGCCTTTTAACCCACACGATATACACATATTTGAAGACCATCTTTCATTTCTTACTTTTTACTACATGCTCTTATCTTCTTCTTTCTTCTCTCTATTCATGACATTCACAACCCACACTCACAACATGAGTTTTGTTAACATCCTTCATTTAGCCACTCCAAATATTTTGTTGTCTTCACTTTGATGATAAAAACCCAGCCTATTCTGCCTTGAAAGTTTGATGATTGTGTAAGCATAAGGAGCTAAGGTTACTTGATGATTTGAGGAGCTTTGGAGTTAAACAAGTAAGCAAGATATTATTCTTCATGGCTTGTTTTAATAGAAATGTATATGATGATAGTTTAGGGATAGATGGATGGTGTTAATGGTGTGTGAGTGTGCTGGAACGTTGATGAAGAAACAGATATGTTTGTGTTTTGTTTTTGTGTAAATGATCAATAATAGTTTATGTATTGTTATATAGATGATTTTGAGTTGGGATTGAGGTGATTTTGATTAGGAATTGAAGTAGAAATGATGAACTACGCATAAGATATTTTGAGATTGGTAAGAAAGAGTTAAAGTCTGGAGAATTAAAAGGAGAAAGGGGAGGGAAATTTTCAAACAACTATCCTATGATCATAGGAAGTTCTCCATGATCGTGTGAAGTGCATTAGAGATGAGATGTTCTCTTTTGAATGAATAATGAGCCAACTAAGGATAAGGTACTTTCTTATGGTGTATTTGGACTTGATTGAGGCTTAAAACGGACCTAATTTGATGTTGGAACAGGTGATTAAATGTTTGATATGTTTAGGTTGTTAATTGAGGTTATAACTTAAGGAATGGATTGTTGATATCAATGTGTTTAAAATCTGGAAATTTATGAATGATATAGGAATGAAGGTGTTTTTAAGAATACAATTGTGATCTAAAGAATATAATTAAGGTGTATTAGGTATGAATGAATGAGAATTGGGATATTATATGATTATATAATGTCATAAAAGGATTGGCGAATGTATGATTGATGTATTTTAAAATAGTCAAGTATACCTGAGTTCTAAACCTAAGTGCAAGCTAGACATTTACAAATTATAATGTTTGAATGATCATGATTTGTAAATTAAGGATAAATACCCAGGAAAGTAAATTGAGTATGCATTGAACATGTCACATTCATGTGCATGATTGAACACTTATATGATTGATTAACTTAGTAATATGTATAAATGTGTGTATTGCTTGATTTAAACGCTCAAGTCAAACACTAGCATCTAGAAATTGCCAGCTTGTCAAAGAAATAGCTAATCTGGAGCTTACTTTGAGTCAACCTAGATGCTTTCTCACTGGGATTGATCTGTTTCTGTTTAAATTTTCACTATTGAAATGTTATTAATGTGATTGAGATAATTCTAGACGATTATGGTCTAAGGAGTTTGATAATTGAGATTTTATTGGGAGTGTTCATAATTGAATGTGAATATGAAGAAATATGTGTACTCAACAAAACGTTGAATGTCAGACTTAAATCTAATGAATATGAAAAATGACTATGTCTGTAATGAATGAAAGTTATTGAAAGTGTTATGTATGAATTGATGTATATGCATGATCCGATAAAGGAGTTGTGACCAAAGTGACTAGTGAAAAAGAGCTTAAAACTCAGAAATGCATATAAAGAGCCACAGGCGTAGTATTTAATGAGCCTGATATCCACAATAATTATGGGACAGTTATTAATTAGCCCAGTATCCATAATGGATACGAGACAGTAGAAAGGCACTCAGCCACAACAAAGTAACAATGAAAGTGGAGTCACATGTGCATTTGGATATATAATTTGATATATATTGAATGAATGATTGAAATGAATTTTTTGGACTATTTTGAAATAGAAATACGAAATAGTGTACACAAATTGTATTTGTTGAAGCCTGATGAAATGTGAAGTGATATTTAGTATTTGATGATATAATTTGTTTGTGAATTTGATTATGAATTGTACTTGTGTATTGATATGGGTGAGCACATCAAGGATGGTTCACTCACTGAGTTCGCAAAACTTATCAAAATTGCAAATGTCGCTTTTCAGGTACGAGGAAGACTTAGCTCCTAAGATAAACTAGTAGAAGTCTAGTTCCGTCCATTTTGGAAGTCAGGAATTGCTCAAAGGTCTAGTCATCTAATACTGAGGAGTTTAGTTAGATTATTTATGTTTAGTTCCTCATTCCATGTAGAACAAGATGTAAAGAGTAGTAAACTCTCATATGTCTTTGATACTATATATATGTATTATGTAGTGAAATGTTACAGTGTAAATAATGTTTTATAAATGGAAATGAGGAGTTGATCTTTTGATTTTTTATTTTCTGTATGATGCCATAATAAGTGAATGTGATTGCTCTAACATGCCATTTTCATTGGGTATGTTTCTGAATGTCCTCTGGATGTTCGGGCATATGCCTTATGGAGGTGGGGTGTTACAAGTTTTTGGTATCAAAGCATAGTTTGGCATCTGTAGGGGCATATAAGAACATATATACATAATATATATTGAGAGACTCGGATAGTAATCATGATTACTATTTATTATAGGGCATTTCCTATAAGAGATCAAGTTATAGTGTCAGCTGACCTAGAGTCTGTAGGAGCCAATAGAGAGTCTTCAATACCTCGATCTGACCAAGTGCCTCAGAGAATTCTTAAGAGGAGAGAAAGGAGGTATGATAAAATAAGGAAGTAGGAGGCTGTAGACTTTTATGGAAGTACAAACCCTACTGAGGCGGAAGGATGGTTAGAGAGAAGAAAAAGGGTATTCGATCAAATGGACAGTGAGTCAGATGAAAGACTACGTAGTCTCGTTACTGTAAGATCTAGTTTATCAGTGGTGGAAGACTGTTCGCCATAGTACCACCCGACCTTGTAGTTTAACATAGGAAGATTTTTTAAAAGTCTTCAAGGAGAACTTTATGCCAAAGATCTATTTGGATAGGAAGATGAAGGAATTCCTTGATCTTAAACAAGGCAATATTACTATAACTGAATATGAGATACGATTTAATGAGTTAATAGGATATCCTACTACCTTGATTCTGATTGAGGAGGATGAATGTAGGTGGTTTGAAGACGGACTAATATGGAGATTAGAACAAGGATAACTATTACTAATCTGGGCAGTTTTACTAAGCTGAGAGCTGCCTTAATCAGAATTAAACAATTACTGAAAGATGAACAAGGAGAATACAGACAAGAGTTCAGAATGAAGAGATAAGGTGTGTCTTAAGTTAATTTTGGCAGAAGAATTAGTACATACTAGAATAAATCGTTCTGATCATAGTCAAGATCGAGATAGTCAGGGTTTAGACTAAGAAGTAGTTTTGTATAAGCTAGTGGTGGTAAAGGTCCAGTATTAAGAGGGCAAACACTACAGTTGCCCAGTTATGAACACTACGAAAAGAAACATGGGGGAGAATGTTGGAAGTTAGCGGGAACTTGCCTTTGTTATGGCTCTTCGAGCATCAGATTAGAGACTGTCCCTTAACTTTTGGAACATAATCTGGAATAAGAGGGGGATCGGTAACTGAGACTACTGTCCAGTAGAACAGAGCTAGTGGATCGGGACACAGAGGCTGAGGTAGAGGTAGAATTAGTTCAATAGGTCCTACTATCAGGACTAAGATGAGGAGTAATCAGCCGCAGTCTCAAGCTAGAATATATGTTATTACTAGATAGGAGGCTCAGAACTCCCCAGATGTTATAGTAGGTGTGTTAAATTTCTTTCAACATGAAGCATTTACATTGTTAGATCCAGGATCTACACATTCTTTTATTACATTGCATCTGGCATCTAAACTGCATTGTGAGAGAGAAATGTTGAAATGTAGCTTAGAAGTAAGTACATCGATAGGTAGTACTACAGTGATTGAAGAAGTGTGTAAAGAGTGTATTGTTCAGGTTGATCAGGCAAAATTGGAAGCTAATTTTATTATATTGCAGTTAAATAAGATAAGTACATTGATAGGTAGTACTATAGTGATTGGAGAAGTGTGTAAAGAGTGTATCATTCGGTAGAATTGGAAGCTAATTTGATTGTATTGCAGTTAAATAAGATAGATCTTATCTTGGGTATAGATTGGCTTACTGCTCATAGGTTGTGATGAACTACTACATTAAGGAGGTGATTCTTAAGTCTTCTAATCTACCGAGAGTGATATTTTGAGGTGTTAGCCAAGCAGTGCTAGCCAGATTGATTTCTTCATTGAGTGCTTTGAGATTGATTTGAGGTGGATGTGAGACTTATCTAGCATATGCGACTGATACTCATACTAAGCAGATAGTACAGGATATTCCTATTATTAGGGATTTCCTATATGTGTTTCCCACTGAATTATTTGGTTTACCCCCAGATAGGGAGACAGAGTTTACTATCGACCTTGTTCCCGGTACTGCTTCTATATTTATTCCTCCAAATAGGATGGCACCTGTTGAAATCAAAGAACTTAAGGCTCAGTTGCAGGAGTTGTTAGATAAGGGTTTCACCTTAGGAAGCTCCAGTTTTGTTTGTGAAGAAGAAAGAAGGGACCTTGATATTTTGTATTAACTATAGGTGGTTGAATCAAGTGACAGTGAAGAATAAGTATCCCTTACTAAGGATTGATGATTTAGTTGATCAATTACAGGGAGCTCAGGTGTTTACTTAACTAGATTTGAGATCAGGGTACTATCAGTTAAAGATAGCAAAAGTTGATGTATCGAAGAGTGCATTCAATACTAAATATGGGCACTTTAAGTTTTTGGTGATGCCGTTTAGGTTAACAAATGCTCCGGCAGCTTTTATGGCATTGATGAATAAGGTATTTCAACCTTACTTGGATCATTTTATGCTTATGCTCATAGATGATATTTTGGTGTATTCAAAAAGTAGAGAGCAACATTCTGAGCATTTGAGGTTAGTTTTACAGATAATGAGAGAGAAGCAATTGTATGACAAGTTCAGTAAGTGTGAATTTTGGCTTGAACAAGTAGTATTCTTAGGTTATATAATATCTGGATAGGGCATACAGGTAGACCCAAAGAAAGTTGAAGCTGTAATGAAATGGGAAGCTCCGAGAAATGTGTCTAAGATTTAAAGTTTTCTTACACTTGTAGGTTATTCCAGGATGTTTGTCGAGTGGTTTTCATTGATCTCAGCCCTTTTGACAAAGCTTTTAAGGAAGAATGTATCTTTCAGATGGAATGATAAATGTTAAAGGAGTTTTAAGGAACTAAAGTATCGGTTAACTACAACACCGGTGTTAGCTGTTTCATCTGGATCTGGAGGTTATCTGGTATATAATAATGCTTCACGCCAAGGATTAGGATGTGTTCTAATGCAGTAGGGTAAAGTGATTGCATATGCATCGAGACAGTTAAAGTCTCATAAGTTCAACTATTCGATTCATGATTTAGAACTTACTGTAGTAATATTTGCTTTGAAAATTTGGAGACATTATTTATATAGTGGGACATTTCAAATATTCACATATCATAAAAGCTTGAGATATTTGTTGAGTCAAAAGGAGCTGAATATGAGACAAAGGAGATAGATTGAACTACATAAGGATTATGATTGCACAATTAAGTATCACCCAAGTAAAGCTAATGTTGTAGCTGATGCATTAAGCAGGAAATTTAATAACAATGTGGTACAAATTCAGTTATCGAGGTTACCAAGCCTATTACAACTGAGAGCATTAAATCTTGAGTGAATTTGGGACAGAATGAAGCATTGTTAGCTACATTAAAACTTAGACCGATGTTACATGAAAGAATTAAAAAAGCTCAAAGCAAGGGCCCAGAATTAGTGAATCTTATGGAGAAGTTTAAAGTGAATCCAAATTCTGAGTTTGAATTAAGAAATGATATATTGTGGTTGAAGCAAAGATTATGTGTACCTGTTATGGATGATTTGAGAAAAGAGATTCTGGAGGAAGTACATATAGCAGCTTATGCTATGCATCCTGGTACTACTAAGAAGTATAATATACTGAAACAACATTTTTGGTGGCCAGGGATGAAGAAGCAAGTGGCTGAGTATGTAGTTAAATATTTGACGTGCCAGCAGATAAAAGTAGAGCATCAGGCTCCGGTTAGGAAGTTACAGTCACTACCTATTCCAGAGTAGAAATGGGAGAAAATTACTATGAATTTTATTATAGGATTATTGAGAACTCCGAGGCAATATGATGTCATATGGGTTATTGTTGATAGATTAACGAAGTAGGTCCATTTCTTACCTATGAGAGAGAACAATATAATAGATCAGTTAGCTTGAAAATATATTAATGAATTAGTGAGATTACAAAGGGTTCTAGTGTCTATTGTATCATATCGAGACCTCATATTTACTTCGAGATTTTAGGGTAGTTTATAGACAACATTGGGTACGGAGTTGAACTTTAGTACAATATTTCATCCTCAGACAGATAGATAGAGTGAGAGGACTATTAAGACTATTGAGGATATGCTTGGAGCTTATGCTTTGGAGTTCCAAGGAGTATGGGATCAGTATGTAGCTCTGATTGAATTTGCATATAATAATGATTATCACAGTAGTATTGGTATGGCACCATATGAGGCGTTATATAGCAAAAACTGTTGTTCGCCTTTATATTAGGATGAAGAGGTTCTAAGGATTGTTGAAGGCCCAGAACTGATTCAAGACAATGTTGATAAAGTTAAATTGATCTGTAGAATTAAAGTGGCACAAGACAGGCAGATAAGTTATACAGATCAGCACCAAAAAGATATGGAGTACCAAGTAGGAGATAAGGTATTTCTGAGAGTATCACTTTAGCGAGGAGTGCTGAAGTTCGATAAAAATGGTAAGTTAAGCCCTAGATACATTGGTCCATATGAGATTATTGAGAGAATTAGACCATTGGCTTGAAAGTTAGCCTTATCAGCTAAGATGGCTCAGATTCATAATGTGTTTCATGTTAGTATACTCAGGAGATATTAGTCGAATTCGACACATGTGTTACCAGCACAACAAGTTGAAATTGTAAGTAATTTGAGTTATGTTGAAAAACTGATTAAAATAATGGGATATTGAAATAAGCAATTGAGAAACTGAGTGATTCAATTGGTTAAAATCATTTGAAGGAACCATTCGAGAGAAGAAGCTACATAGGAAACTGAGAAGAATATGAGGAAATAATACCCCTATCTAGTTGATCAATCAAGTAAGAATTTCGATGACTATATTTCTTAAGGGGGAGATTTGTAATAGCCCGTTTTTCCATGCTGAGGGTTAGGACATAGGATCCTAGACCATTGTACATGAGAAATAACATTTAGAATTTATGAGGTGCATTTCATTCACATGTATACATTAGCGTACATATGTGAATTATGATATTGTACACATTGCAAAGACTGTATATGCACTCAATTAACATATTCTGAGGTATGAAGGTTTAAAATAAACATG
The DNA here is from genome assembly GCA_025629805.1 of Erythroxylum baracoense. NCBI lineage: Eukaryota > Viridiplantae > Streptophyta > Magnoliopsida > Malpighiales > Erythroxylaceae > Erythroxylum > Erythroxylum baracoense. The sequence goes on from JAOTAY010020084.1 coordinate 32,197, forward strand.
ATGTGAATTATTATGTCTTGAATTTTTGGTTTGATGGTTTATAATTATTAATTTGGAATTTTTTTACAATTGGGAGATTTATAAATTTATGTGTATTTTTGGACTAGAAAAAATGCTAAGTGGCAAGACAAATTGATACATAGTAGTAGAAATAATTGACAAATGGCTTAGAAAATTGGGTGAAAAATGGCATGGAGATTGAGAGACAAATGGACTAATTATTAAGAGACATGTGGTAGCATAAGTATAAGAAATAAGGCTTGTTTCTTTATATGGTAAGTGTCGTGTTAAGTTTCATGACACTCACCATGCTTTTAACCCACACAACATACACATATTTGAAGACCATCTTTCATTTCTTACTTTTTACTATATGCTCTCATCTTCTTCTTTTTTCTCTCCATTCACGACATTCACAACTCAAGCTCACAATGTGAGTTTTGTTAACATCATTTAGCCACTCCAAATATTTTGTTATCTTTACTTTGATGATAAAAACCCAGCCTATTCTACCTTGAAAGTTTGATGGCCGTGTAAGCATGGAGAGCTAGGGTTACTTGATGATTTGAGGAGCTTTGGAGTTAAACAAGCAAGTAATATATTGTTCTTCATGGCTTGTTTTAATAAAAATGTATATGATGATAGTTTAGGGATAGATAGATGGTGTTAATGGTATGTGAAATGTGCTGGAATATTGATGAAGAAATAGATGTGTTTGTGTTCTATTTTTGAGTAAATGATTAACAATAGTTTATGTATTGTTATATGGATGATTTTGAATTGGTATTGAGGTGATTTTGATGAGGAATTGAAGTAGAAATGATGAACTATGCATAAGATATTTTGAGTTTGGTAAGAAAAGGTTAAAATCTGGAAAATTGGAAGGGGAAAGGGGAAAGCGGAGTGAAATTTTTGGACAACCTATCCCACGATCGTGGGAAGTGCATTGGAGATGAGATATTCTCTTTTGAACGATTAATGAGCCAACTAAGGATAAAGTAATTTCCTAAGGTGTATTTGGACTTGATTGAGGCTTAAAACGGACCTAATTTGATGTTGGAATAGGTGATTAAATGTTTGATATGTTTAGGTTGTTAATTGAGGTTAAAACTTAAGGAATGGATTGTTGATATCAATATGTTTAAATTTTGGAAATTTATGAATGATATAGAAATGAAGGTGTTCTTAAGAATAAAATTATGATCCAAAGAATATGAGTAAGGTGTATTAGGTATAAATGAGTGAGAATTTGGATATTACATGATTATATAATGTTATAAAAGGATTGGTGAATGAATGAATGAGAATTTGGATATTATGTGATTATATAAGGTTATAAAAGGATTGGTGAATGTATGATTGATGAATTCTAGAATAATCAAGTATACTTGAGGTGTAAACCTAAGTGCAAGCTAGATATATACAAATTATAGTGTTTGAATGATCGTGATTTGTAAATTAAGGATAAATACCCAGGAAAGTCAATTGAGCATGCATTGAACATGTCACATTCATATGCATGATTGAAAACTTATATGATTGATCAACCTAGTAATGTGTATAAATATGTGTCTTGCTTGATTTAAATGCTCAAATTGAATGCTAGCACCCAGACATTGCCGATTCATCAAGGCAATAGGTAATCTGGAGCTTACTGTGAGTCAACCTAGATGTTTTCTCACTAGAATTGATCTGTTTCTGTTTAAATGTTCACTATTGAATTGTTATTGATGTGATTGAGATAATTTTGGACAATTATGGTCCGAGGAGTTTGATAATTGAGATTGTATTGGGAGTGTTCATAATTGAATGAGAATCTAAAAAAATGTGTACTCAACGAAATGTTAGCCAAACTTAGATCCGATGAATATGGAAAACGACTGTGTCTATAATGAATGAAAGTTATTGAAAGTGTTATATGTGAATTGATGCATTTCTTCGCATTAATATGCGTGATTAGATAAAGGGGTTGTGATCAGAGTTACTAGTGAAAAAGAGCTTAAAGCTTATAAATGCATATAAAGAGCCACAGGCTCAGTATTTAATAAGCTCGGTATCCATAATAGGTATAGACAGTTATTAATGAGCTCGATATCTATAATGAACACGGGACAGTAAAAAGGTACTCAATCACAACAAAGTAACAATGAAAGTGGAGTCACATGTGCATTTGCATATATAATTTGATATGTATTAAATGAATGATTGAAATGAATTGTTTAGATTGTACTGAAATAGAAATATGAAATAGTGTACACAAATTGTATTTGTTAAAGCATGATGCAATGTGTGATATTCAGTATTGGATGATATGATTTGTTTGTGAATTTGATTATGAATTGTACTTGTGTATGGGTGAGCACATCAAGGATGGTTCACTCACTAAGTTCATAAAACTCATCAAATTTGCAAACTTTGATTTTCAGGTACGAGGAAGACTTAGCTCTTAAGGCAAACTATAGAAGTCTAGTTCTATCCATTTTGGCAGTCAGGAATGGCTCAAAGGTCTGGTCATATGATACTGAGGAGTTTAGTTAGAATATTTCTGTTTAGTTCCTCATTCCATGTAGAACATGATGTAAAGAGTAGTAAACTCTCATATGTCTTTGATGTTGTATATATGTATTATGTAGTGAAATGTTACAGTGTAAATAATGTTTTATAAATGGAAATTAGGAGCTGATCTTTTGATTATTTATATTCTGTATGATGCCATAATAAGTGAAAGTGATTGCTCTAACATGCTATTTTCATAGGGTATATTCCTGAATATCCTCTGGATGTTTGGGCATGTGCCCTATAGAGGTGGGGTGTTACAATCTTATAGAGGAAAAGCAACTTAGAGGTCTCGAACCTTTCAGACGGAGCTTGCTCATTAAACAGTTCCCTTAGATGGTAGACTATGGTATGAGCATCTATAGCCTCACGTTGCTTTTGTAGTTCCGGTGACATAAAGGCTAGTATTAAACAGCTAGCTAGCTCACTATCATCCAGTAGCTTCTTATAAGCTTTCTGACCCTCATCAGATGCATCAACAACAAGGGGATTGGGAAGTGGTTCATTTAGGACATATCCTAGCTTCTCAAATTTGAGAACAATTCTCAAATTTCGTAGCCAATCTAAGAAGTTAGGTCCCGTGAGTTTGTTAGAGTCTAATAGAGAGCGTAGGTTCACACTGGACGAAGACATCGTGGCGATTCAATAACCTAGAAAAACGAGAGAAAGAGTTAGAATGTACACTAATGCATATCGATAAGGGCTTTAATCACATGCATTATGGGTCCCACTATTTTTATGCCCTCACTACGAATTCGAGAAAACTTATAGTTTTCCTAATGAGTTGATATCTAATGTCACTAAGAATGACCTTGGGTTTGCCCAACAAGCCATCTTAGGTCAATTAGTAGGTATCATTCATACCAATTGCATTCAGTTATGCAATTATCTACTTGTGTCATCAACCGTTGATTTAGTACACTCATTGGGTTATCAACTCTTGATTCATATACATCTCATGTATATAACCTAACTTCACCTTTATCCACGTTGACCTTGGGTTTGCCTAACAAATATGGTTCCAGTTAGGACCAACCCATTAATCTAGAAATCTAATTTCTATAGTTTGAACATATTTGAGTAGAGCGGGCTTGAGTTTGCCCAACAACTCAACTTTAAAAGAACTCTAGTTCTTAGCATATCAATGGAAGGCGTAAGTCCTAATATTTCGATTGAGAGATTTATTCTTAGGTCT
>JAOTAY010020085.1:0-13496 GCA_025629805.1 Erythroxylum baracoense
GCCCCTAGACATAGATTTTGCATGTTAATGATTTGATATAACTTGTATGATTGTGTTTAAGATTAAATTTATTTCATAAAGTTGAAACCATTGCCTCATTACTGCATTGTGTTGTGATTTGCATCATGTTTTAGGATTTAATTTGTTATGTATTAAGTGTTAAGTTGAGTGTTTAATGTGTGTTTAGGTTAGAATTGTGTTAGTTTATATGTTTAAGTGTTTTTATAGGTTAGTATGAGCCTTTGAGCTTAAATGTTATGTTTTTGAGGTACCTTGATGCATTTGTTAATTAGTGTTTTAAAGTCAATGGTGAAGAACGGAGAAGATTCGGAGACTTTCAGACTGAAACCACGACCCACAATCTTGGCACAATAAGCCAAGATCATGATACTTTGTCCACGATCATGACAGAGAGGTCTGATCTAGACCACGATCGTGGGCCATTATCATGACAGAAAGGGTTAGACGTTGGCCAGAGCTGCATCAAGCAGACACGAAAACTGGTGAAAATGTCAAGTTTTGAGGAACTTTTCGGATTGTTTAGATCTTGAATGAACCTTAGGCCTGCTAAGGTATTTAAGGAACATAAAGAACAGAGAAGAGAGCTTTTTGCATCAGCCAAATTCTGAACCATAGAGAGAGCTTATCGAGAGATTGAGAAAGGATTGAAGGAAGAGAGAAACGGAGAAGAAGCCATGCGAAGTACTTCCCATAACAGGAGGCTTCCCACTGTTTTTACCTCTTCCATTCCATTCCAATCGTATTTTCTAATTTATTTTCAATTTTAATGATGTATAGAATTGAGATAATTGTTGAGAATAGGATTTGTTGAATGTTGAGTTATGTCTATACTGACCTTCAGGATTTTGTCTTTGATGTTAATGAAAATTTATTGTTTTTGTTTTTATTGAGTTATTGTGATTCAATTTCTGTTCTTAATAGTTCAATAATAAACTGAGAGAATGAACTGAGTGAAAATCATCAAATTGGGCTAACGAGAGTTAGGTAGTTTTATAAATTAAGAATTAAATCAAACCAGTAAATTTGTCTAACGAGAGATCGTGCATAGGTTTTTGGTAGGTTATTGGACAAATTCATAACTAGTTTAGGTTTTGGGTCAATTAAGAATGGGGAGATCACAATTCCATAATCTAATTAGGGCCTTATAATTTGGTAATTTCACAATCAATTAAGCTTCCATTAAGGTTGGACAAAAACACCCCTTTCTCTCAATTGGTAGTTCCTAGGTTAATTCTTAATTGAGTTATGCAAATTGCTAGCTTGTTTATAATTTATGAATTTAATTCTTGAGAACGATTTTTGATTGAATAATTTTTTCCCTAGTTGTTTATTTTAATTATTTGCGAATTTAAGTTAAGCCTTAGATTTTAGGATTAAATTACTCCTCCTCTTGAGATCGATACCTTAGGTATTACACGAACGACCCGTGTGCTTGCCATATTATCAAAGTTAAAAATTTAAAACTTTATCACATAGAAACCTACGATCAACTTTTATTTTTCTATTTACCTTTCTTGTTTTGTTTGATATGATTACGAAATAAATTATTTTTTTGGTTTCTAGATTAGATGAATATTGGGATGGACCTTGTGGTGGTTTTATTTTTATCTAATTCTTTTTTTAGTTTCATTGAAATTCAACTATATGTTCTTAATTATTCTTAAATTAATATTATCAACATGTTGATTCATGTACGATTTCATGCCTCTGAGATTGAAAAATATTTTATATGAATCGATCTAGCATAACTGAAAGTAGTTGCATACAAACCTTAAGATAGGTCGACATAAATCTTTTAGATTAGGTTCAAACATAATATTGAAATTCATAAACTGACTAATAAGATTCTAAGTGTTTTAATTAGAAAGAGATTTCAATTAATTAACCTAGAATTAGGTGTAAATAGTCTTGAGAAAGGTATTAGAATAATTTAAGATTGCATAAGAAGTCCCAGGGGATCCAAATTCTAGGTACCGTTGTTTTATTAGTTAATTTTTTATTCTTTTTCCAATTTAGTTTATTTGATTGTGTTGACTTATCTTTAGTTAATTTTTTATTTTAAATTTGATTTATGAATATCACCTTGATTGTTAAATAGATAATAGGAAAATAGTTATTATTAATACTTATAGTCTTTATAGGATCAACACTTGGTACTTAGAGTTCTATATTAAAAAAGATAAGTGCACTTGCATTGGATAATTTATAAAAAATTAAGTTATATATAATCATCATATGATTCCACCAATTTTTGGTGACATTATTAGGGACTAGAATATTTTTAATTTAAAAATTATATAAATTCAAGGCAAAAGCCTAGGGGAGTACAATAACAACTTATAAAGTAGAGTATTTACAAATACATAAAGTCCAATATGCATAGCTTGAGTACAAGAGTTAAAAGTTACTCCATTAAGTGATCCACTTTTTTCTTATAATAAAGCTCTACAAGTTAGCACAAGACAAAGATAAAGTGTAGTTAGAGGTAACATTTTTCGCATATTTCATTAGAGAAATTAAAAGCTTTCGCTCCAATCCTAGCCATTTCCCTAATCATGTTGAAGTTCCTAACTTGCAACTCTTGGAAACCATTACTATAAAGCCCATAATCCTAAACTTTAATAAAAACCCAAACCAGTCCATCGAAAATAAAAGAGAGGAGTACAGATATAAAAGTAGTAGGTACGTTGGAAGAAAACCAATGAAAATTGTTGCCTCTTATTCTTCTTCTTCATATTTCCAGCTGGTAAGTATACATAAACACCATCTTTCTCCTACATATTAAGTTTTTCTCATGTATTCCTTATTTTGTTTGTTTCGTAGTAGATTAGAGAGGAAATTATGAAGATTAACCACCCAAAAATCTATTAGTAAGCCATAGAAATTCATATAGGTAAAATTTCCAGCTAAATTTCATCCCTTTTATTAATGATTTTCAATCATCCTAAACTAGTTTCTAGTTAGAATTATGTTGTGATTATTTGTGATAACAATTTTGAAGATATTGAAAAAAATGAATAAAAGTGGTTGGAAAAATGAGAAAAGGAGGAGGTTAGGAGGAGAGGTGAAGGTGACATTGGAGTAAAGAAGAAGACAACAAATTTTGGGAAATTCTAAGATTAATATAAGGGAAAAATAGGAAATGTCAATATTTAAGGGTAAATATGGAATTTACTTCCCAGAAGGGTATTTTTGTAATAATAAAAGAATATGAGGGTAAAATAGAAATTTTGGCTAGTTAAAATTATTTTAGTTATTATGGTGGTTAAATAAAGGATATTTTAATAATTAAGAATAAAATCGTAGAAAGGGTGTAATTATAGATTATGAAGTGTAATTGGGTTTGAAAATTTTTCTTAAAATAAAGTCTAATGGAATTTTGTAAATGTCTAGGTTTGGAGGATGGATTAAGGAGCGGATTGGACCAATCAAATAGTTGAGTCCAAAAATCAGGTAAAGATAACCTTAAACTTTACCCTTATAATAGTATATGGTTCATACAATTTGAATTTTTTATTGATAAAACATTTATGGTGAATCATGTTTTGAATTATTAATTAATTAAATTGATATTAATAATTATATCTATGAATTTTTTAAATATTTGAAATTTTTATTTATTAAAAAATAATTAATAAGGTACAAAAAATTCAATGTTTATATTTTGTTACATGTTATGATATGTATTGCCTAATAATTTAGGGGGAAATGTGATAATTAAAACTATCAGTTGTGCATATGTATAATTAAGAATATCTGGGTAAGATAAATCACATTCATGAAATTAGATAGAGACTGGTTTATAATGGTTTGAGAATAGACAATGAAAGTTATGAATATGTGGCTAGCCTAGGATAGGCTATATTCAATGGTCATACATTGATAGGTTATTAAGATATAAGTTATAGCTAGGTACCTGTTTGTAGAGTAGGTACTAGGGCATCCTGGGGCCTAAGGGTGCCTATGTCAATGGCTAAGTATCGAAGTGGTACTAGGATATGCCGAGTCTTAAGGATGTCTTTTGTCAATAGCTAGGTACTGGAGTGGTACTAGCATACTAGAATAGATTGAGGGATTGAGGTACCCTATGCTAATATTTAAAAAGCTGATTATGTTTCTGATTGATCTTTAAATTCTATGCTTATAAGAATTTATCAATATTAAAATCGTGAGTGCACAACATAGCTATAGCTAGCATAAGCAAGTACGAGTCAATCCTATAAAGACTTTAATTACTATTAATTACTCCTTTTCTATTATCTAAATGTCGATTCACATTGTAGATTTAATTAAAAATTAAACTAAACAACTAAACTAAGATTGAAACAATAATGAACTCATGACAGAGGAAAATACTTTGGAAAGTCTATATCCAATAATAGTACCTAGGTGATGAATCCCACTAAGAATTTTTAAATATTAATCGTTTATCATGCAATTATATTATTGATTATTAGAGCATGGAAATTCCTATGATATGTTAATATCTTTCTTAAGACTAATAACAATTAATCCATCAATTAATTAACATAAATCTTTTTAGTTAAAACCCCTATGATTGCATTATCAATTCATGAATTTCACTATTAGGTTTAACCTTAATTTAGAAGATTTATGTCAACCTACCTCTAGGTTTGTATGCAGCTCCTTCTAATTATGATAGATCTATTCACATAAAAGGATTTCGCAATCTGAACATAAGAAATCAAATCATAAACATATTTCATATATATTAGAACAAGAATATAGTGCATAATTGAATCTTAATAAATCAATCAATAAAATTGTATTAAATAAAAGGTCAAATCATATTATTATCACAACTTAGGGTCCATCACACCTAGGCAGTAAACAAATTTATTTACTACTCATATAAAACAAAACCAATGACAAATATGCAGAAGAATAACTAAAAACAAAAGAAATCATAATTCTAAATCTCCCTTTTTCTTCTAATGGATCTTCTTGCAAGTTAGATTGGACGTTGTTATCGATCAGATCTTGTGATGTATTCTTTGTGTTTTCCTTATCCTCTGATTAGAATTGTCACTTCTCTATGTTCCTTATCACTCCAAATTACTTCTAAACTTTTCTCTTCTTATTTTGCCTCTGTTTACATGATTTTATAGTAAAAAATAAGGTTTCTGGGATACACATGATCTATATACACGAACATGTAGGAGACCATGAATCTCAAAAAATACCTAAATTCATGATTTTGCATAGGCACAAAGATTTACAGCTATATGCAAAGGCTTGTATCTTCATACAGCTAGAAACAATATTCTTCAAATATCCACATGTTTACAGAGACTTATACAATCATTGTACAAGGTTGTGTAGGTCCATGTTGCTTCAAATCTTCATTCCATGCCACGATTTTGTCCAAATTCTTCTCCTTTTGGTTCATAAAGACAATTATCAACCTTAAACACACTTGAAGCAAATTAAGTACTAAAAACATTATAAAAATATAAAATAACAAGCAAAACACATTAAATATAGATATATCATTATAGTCAAATAAGAATTTATTAGTTAGTGGTTATTGAATGTAAAACATAAATGGTAATAATAAAAAAATTATTATTAAGCAATATTAATAATAAAATTCTAGATGTTTAATGAGTGTTTGGACAGTCTAAGTCTTGTTATGTATTTAGTATCATATGTATATTTTACCATTTGACTAATTTCAATATATATTGAGTTACTTGATTTTAAGTGTACAGTCAGATTACCCTCATTGAATAGGTAATTTACCTGTTATAGCTATATTATTTTAGGACATAAAGAGCTTTCCAATAACCTTAACGCATATGATTGACAGTGTCTAGTCTAATTAGGGCCTACAAATCAAATTGAGTACAGTTGTTTTATTATATATACTTTTGAATGTAACAGTTTGGATGGTTTTGCTTATATGAATAATTTTTTAGACTAATTATCATCATTTTTAGACTAATGAGAATTTTGGTAATTAATTACGTAATTGTGGAACAATTTTGATAAATTGTAGTTTAAGAATTTTGAAGTGTCATAATTATTCTTCTCTTTAAAGGTTTTAGAGTTCCTTTCCCTCTATATATTGTACACTATATAGCTTATTTCCAATTGAAGGAACCTGATCTAGTCTTGAATCTATTTCTGTAGCTTTAGTATCTAATGGATTATGGCTTTCCTTTCTCTATAAGGATAGGAAATACCACACCTTGACAATGTATCCTACCATATGATTCTTAAAAACAAGAATTCAAAGTATAAATGACTTATGGTTTCAAGGTAAGAATTGCAAAACTTACAGTTTAGGTTAGCTTTGATAGGTTTAATATTGTTAAGTATGGATAGTCTTTATTTTATAGTCAACCATGAATGATAATTTTAGTACCATTAACTTATTCAATACCATCTTACTCTATAGAACCTTAGGAGAAACATTTCTCATGAATTCTCTATAGGTTTTAGTGGATAAACTCTTTGAAAAGTGTTTCATCTATATAACTATACCTCCTCCTGAGTTATTAGGGGAGTAAGTAAAAAATTATTTGTAAAGCACGTTAAAAAATCTACTTGAAGCATCTCATCTTCCATCGAGGATCAAAGTGTTAAACTTAGCCTCTATAGGATTGATAAGTGCTTGATTGACTATATATTTACTACCTAATGCATAGTGATTAATATTATGATGTACTTAACATGCTTATTTTGGTTCATATTTTTATTTTAGGTACAAGTTGGAAGAATAAGAACCAAAATGAGCTAAATACATATCCTCAAAGCCTTCGTATTAATATTCAATTTTATTTGCCTTTGTGGAATAAGAAATAGATTAATTAAGGTGAAGATGGTACAAATAATGAAAAAAATGAAGTTAATATAACTTACAGGTTGTTTATGGGACCATGCAACTCACTGGAAGATTGCAGGAATGCAAAGATGTTGTTTTAGCCTTTATTGCAACCTATACGGTCATGTGTGGACTTACATGGTTGTGTAAGTGAGCTACATGCTGAGTAACTTACCAAGACTATTTAAGTCTATGATTTTATAGAAAATTGACACATATGGTCACCTATACATATGTGTAGCTGACCATATGATGTGATAGAAACTTAATTTTTACTATAAAAAGGGTATTTCAAAGGCTTAATGAGCTATAAAGAGTTTAGAGACACAAAAAGGGGTAGATTTCTTAGCCTTTGGAGATTTATGAGGAGCTAACCTTCATCCATCCATGTAGGTGATTGTGTGATATAGTAAATGGATATTTAAGAGGCTTAATAAGATATAAGAAAGAACCTTAATTTTTTACTATAAAAGGAAATTTAATAGGCTTAATTAGCTATAAAGAGTTTAGAGACACAAAAGGGGGTAGATTTCTTACCCTTTAATGATCTATAAGGAGCTAACCTCCATCCTTTCAGTTCAAAAGAGATATCGACGTCAATAAACATGTTTGGGAATTTTTTAATCTAGTAGTGCCATTCTCACTTATATTTTGGTATTTATTTATGAATGATTTAAACACTTTAAACAAATTATTTATGTATAAACCTATTGTAAGAATCTAAATTGCAATACGTAATTATTGTACATCTGATTCACTTGTGTAAAACTAATAGTCAAGTATGATTAGGGATAACATATCATCGGCTAAGTAACCTAAGCTTATAAGGTTATTACCTAGATTAACCTGTTTTCCTATTGCATAATACAATTATCACATTAAATCTGGATATCTTATTCTAGGTTATCTGATGGTTGTACCTAATTAAAAAGCTTGTTTTAATTAGGTACAATCTAAGGGAAAATTGAGTTTAATAAAGCTTGTTTTTAATATATAGTTAATAGTTTCAAGGAGAGGTCTGAGAATAACATGACGATTGATTATGCTCATTTGTTTGAAGGATGAGATTTAAACAAGAATTGAATTTGAAACATATTTGTTAATTTTATCACTTTTTACTATTTTTTTTGATTTACTTTTATTAGTTTAGTTATACTTTATTTTGTTGATGAAATTCAACCAAGCCCCTTAAATCATATACACTGATTAATTCATTTCAAAAGCTAAAAAACTAAATGGATAGGATCCTTGCTCATGATTATTACAAATTTAATTGTGTAGAGTTAGGTTTTATTTTCTAGTGTGTTTAATGCACATCATGAATTTTGGCACAGTTACTGAGGAGTGAAGTGATTTAGTTATTGTTTTTTATTTTAATCGATGTTTTGTATATTCTTTGCTTATAATTAGTTTTTACAGTTATTTCTTGATCTTTTCATGGTTAATAGTGTTTTTGTATGGTAGTAAGGAGATCTCCTCTTTAAGAACCCATACAATTTGATCCTAAGATCAAAAGGACACTGTAAAGGTTATGAACGGAAACCAAAACAACTCTAAAAATACAATAAGGGCTTGAATTTGAATAAGCTATGGCCAATCCAAGAACTATGAGAGAGTTTACTACACCAAACTTGACTCAAACCTTTATGCATCACTTTTCCTAATTTTTCTAGACACATCAGTTTTCCTAATTTTCTGAACACCAAATCCTAAGTTATAGAGGTATATGAAGCATAACTACTTCCCAAATAGGCTATAGGGAACATAGCAATTCCAACCTAGGCTACAAGCCTCTTTTTCCAACTCAGGTACATTTTGGCAAGATATAGGTAACTCTTTTGCCACTAATACTCTGCAATTTCAATAGGATGTGAAACAATTTTGGAAAAAGTCAAGATCCCAACTTCAAGATACAAGGTCTAGCCTTCATAATTTGGAGAGCCAAATGGGTTAGATGGTGGTGGCTATTAGTCACATAGAATCACAAAATGTGGTAAAATTTCCATCTCAAACCGAGGTAAATCCAAGGAATGTTAGTGTGGTAACCTTAAGGAGTGGTAAAGAGCTTAACGATCCCAAGAGGAACCTAACAACAATGACCAATGAAGATGAGATTGAGAAGGAGTGATAGATGTAGATAGCATTGTATTTTTTTAGGTAATTTGATATGTGTTTAGTGGTTAAGTTAATTGTTTAGTGTGTGTTTAGCTTAAGAATTTTATTAGTTCATAAACATTTGTGTTTTAAGTGTTCTTTCGGTGAGAACATGTTTTAAGCTTTAATTATATATATGAGGTTTCGTGATGATTTTGTTAGTGTTTCAAGGCATTCAGAAGAGTTTCAGAGGAGACCCAAACTAAAACATAAGGCCACGATTGTGGGGGACCAGCCACGATCGTGACAGAAGCACCAAGATAAGGCCATGATCATGGCAATATAAAAGCTCGAGAATAGGGCCACAATCATGGGGGATCTACCACAATCATAACAGAGAGCAGATAACTAGGTAATGATCATGGCCTGTGCGTAGACAAATGTGGAGTCACTTTCATATTCGAGTTTTTAAGGGACATTTCATACCTCAGAAAGACTCTAGGGTTACCACAATTGGAAAAGACTATATAAGGATGAAGATGGAACACTAGAAAGGGGTCTACATTTTGCCTACATTTAGAAACCCAAAAGGGGAGAGAGAGAAAGAAGAGAGAGAGAAAAGAAGAAGATGAAGAAGAGGAGGGTTCCAACGCCGTAGCTTCCCAGATTAGGTGATCTCCAGACACTGTTGTTGTCCTGAATCATCTAACCTGAGTTTCATTTCCACCTTATTTATCTTTTTATTTATTTAATATGTAAGAATGAGATGGGTTGTATGGTTATGGATTTGGTGTTGTTAAAGATGTTCTAACTTTTCCTTTGGGATTTTGCTTATTTTTAATGTTAATTTAGTTTAATTGTGTTTACTTAGTTTGGGTGTTGTGATTGATAAATGTATTTGCATGTTTCGGTAACAAATCGAGAGGGTGAACTGGATCAAAATGATTAGATTGCATTAACGAGAGTTAGGCGATCTAATTGACCACTTAATCAATCTAATCTGTGATTTAATGGAGAGAGATCTTGTGTGAGACCCAATTATTTATTAGAGAGCTTTATAACTAATTAGAATTGTGGATAATTTGTGAATTGAGAGATTGCAAGTCTATAATTCGATTAGGGTTTGCAATTTAGGGAATGATTATAACTCGAGAGAGAGTAATCAACTCTACGATCATCTAGAACTAACACCATATAAATATATAAAAGGCTAGATTAGCATTGATGATAGGTAAAATCCCCTCTCTCATAACTTGATTAATTCTCTTTACGGATTTTCATTGTTACATTATTCGATTGTTGCTAGTTTATTTTTATCTCGTTTACGTTTCAATTTAATATTTGAATTCGGGTCTTAAACAAAGCACAATCTGAGTTAGTGGTGCCTGAGCATAATCTCTGTAGGACGATATTTTCTTTTTACCATAAGTAACGACTCGTATACTTGTGATTTTTGGCATAAAACAAGTAATTGGTTTTGCAATGAACAATTTTTTTGCGTCGTTATTGGGGATTGTTTTGTTTAGCATCTTGTTTAGTTTAGGTGACTTTGATTTAAGAGTGTTTGATACTTTTCCTTGCATTTTTGTAGGTGCATGAACACAAGGAGCACGAGAAGGTCTAACGAGCTTAGTGAAGAAGAATTTTCATATATTACAAGGCACGAAAGAGAGCTAAAAAGAGTTAGACATCAAGATAAAATAAAAAGAAATATAACAGAAGAAAGAGAGCAAGGAGGAGCTGAGAGGATTGATGGACTTTGTGAGGCCAGGTTTCAGTCCTCAAGGAGTTGTAAGGCCAACGATTTAAGATAATAATTTTGAGATCAAACTAACACTCCTTAATATACTTCAGAGCAGTGTGCAGTTTTATGGGCTATCCAATGAAGATTCCCCCATTTTGCAAATTTCTTGGAGATTTGTGATACCTTCAGGTTAAATGAGATGTCTTATGATGCTGTGAGGTTAAGATTGTTTTTCTTTACCTTGAGGGATAGGGCAAAGGAATGGTATAATTCACTCAATGCAAGCCAAATCAATACTTGGAAGTAGCTAGCCTAAGTTTTCCTAGCTAAGTATTTTCCTTTGACCAAGACAAAAAAAATCATCAAAGATCACCAACTTTCAACAAAGCAATGGGGAATCGTTGTGTGAGGCTTAGGAGAGATTTAAGGAATTACAAAGGAGCTCTCCTTACCGTAACCTTCCAAAGGAATTTCTTTTGCAGACATTCTACAATGGTGTAACTCAGAGCACAAGGGGAATAATAAATGCAGCTAAGGAGGTCTTTAATGAGGAAAACTATTTATGTCACTCATGATCTTTTGGAAGAGTTGGCGAGTAACAGTTGTATATGATCAAATGAAAGAAGTAGACAAGGGTCTAAAGAGCAAAAAGGAATGATTCCACTTGACTCGACGATAGCCTTGCAAGCATAGATTGCTGCCCTCACCAAGCAGTTGAGCAACATGCAAAGAGCTTCTTCATCCACAGTCAAGACTATGTAGTTACAGTGTGAATTATGTGGGCAGGACAACCATAATATAGCTGAATGTTTCTTACTAGGAGTGAGTGGTATAGAACAAGTAAATTACTTAGGCCAACCGCAACAAGGTAACAATCCATACTCTAATACTTACAATCCTGGGTGGAAAAATCATCTAAATGTTTTGTGGAGTACTAACAATGTAGGTGGCCAAGTGAGCACATAAGGACCTCCCGAATTTCAGCAAGATTGTCTTGGATCTTTGGAGAACAAAATGGACAAGTTAATGGATGTATTGGGTTCACAGTTCTCAAGCTAAGAGGAAGGTTAAAAAAGATTAGAAGAGAGCCGCAAAAGAATGGAGGCAAAGTTTGACCAGATTGTGAAGCAATATGCTTCATCCATCTACAACTTAGAGGTACAGGTAAGTCAACTTGCTAATGCTTTGTCTTCTAAGAACGTAGGAAGCTTACTAAGCAACACTGAGGCCAATTCAAAGAAACAACTTAAGGCAATCACAATTAAGAATGGCAAGCAATTGGAGGAGCCAAGTGTGCAAAAAGATAGCTAACAAGAGGAAAAGATAAAAGACAAAGAAGAAGAGAAGCCATATGTACCACCACTACCTTACAAGCCTAAGATTCCATATCTACAGAGGCTGAGACAACGTTAAGTTGACACTTAATTCTCCAATTTTTTGGAGAAGTTGAAGAAACTTCAGATTAATTTGTCTTTGGTGGAAGCATTGGAATGTATGCCTAAGTATGTGAAGTTTCTTAAGGACATATTGACACACAAATGCACTTGGGAAAACAATCAGACGGTGACCTTGATGGAGAATTTTAGTTTGATCATCACAAGCAGAATGCCTTCAAAATTACAAGATCCAGGGAGTTTTACTATTATATGTGATGTTGGTAATTTTGAATTTTCTAAATGCTTATGTGATTTAGGCGCAAGTATTAACTTGATGCATTTGTCCATTTTTAAGAAATTAGGGCTAGGAGATGTCAAGACAACATCCATGCTTATCCAACTTACAGATTAATCCATCAAAAGGCCATTTGGGGTAGTAGAAGAAGTTTTGGTAAAAATGGATAAATTTATAATTCCTGTTGACTTTGTTGTGTTGGATTTTGAAGAAGATAGGAATTGTCCATTGATTTTGGGTTGGTCCTTTATGAATATTGGTAGGGCATTAGTTGATGTGCATGAAGGAAAATTAGTTTTGAGAATTGATCATGAGTAGGTTGAATTCAATACGATTCAATCTTTGAAGAAGCCGATGGATGGAAATGCTTGTATGAAGTTGATGTTGTGGATGATTGTGTGAATGAAGTTGACAAGGAAATTGAAAAAGAAGTTGAGGAAGTTGTTAAAGTGCATAGGGATGAGAGGGTGAGCAAAAAGGAATTGTGTGAGGAGGGTAAGCAATAGAAGTTAAAGAGAGCGGATGAACCCACACCATCCTCCATTGTAAAGCCTCATATTGTAGAACTAAAACCCGTACCTTCCTACCTGAGATACACATTTCTAAATGCGCCACCTCCACCGACCACACCACCTTGAGCCCATCTTGCCCTTAATCTCTTCTATTATTCTTCTTCTTGTGTTTTTGTGTTTTAGTTTTCATTGTGTTGTTTATTGGTTTTGGCTGTTCTCCTTTTGACATTAAAAACAATATTTTATTTAAGTGTGGGGAGGTAGTCTTTGCATTTATGTTTGTAGTTTTGCATGTCATTTAGGATGCATGTTAGGTTGTTAGTATTAGGTATGTCATTTTCCTTACATTTGAATCTTCATGATGAATGTGTTGCCATAAGATTCTATCATGCTAGTTTAAATAAGGTTAAATGCAAGAGTGAAGTTAAATCAGGCTACTTGAGTGGGGAGTGAACAATTTGGAGTGATGAAAGTAGTTGGCCGCATAAGCTTACTCAGAACCTGACACTTGAACAATGAGGTAATGTATAGAAGCATAATGGATTTTCATTTGAGCTTATGTGAGGAATTGAGCCTTTATGACTCCATTCTATAGTCATTTCATTTC
>JAOTAY010020086.1:0-13488 GCA_025629805.1 Erythroxylum baracoense
AAGGAGAAATTTGGGTTTTAAAATATGGTGTTTTTCATTATGATGTCTTATAAGAAAATAAAGAATGATGATGCCATATTAAGTGAATGTTGTGATTGATCATAGCGCACCATTATCATAGGTTATGTATTGGAATGTCCTCAGGGTGTTCTAGTATGTACCCCATGGTAATGAGGTGCTACAATCAAAGTTCCAAACAAAATCACAAAAATAATTAAAACTATAGAGGACTAGTTTCATCAACTCAAAAGGGTATGATTTTGGCTCTTTAGACACTCACTATCAAAATCTAGATATTATTAGTTGATAATTATCTATTCATCATTCTTTCTCGTTACATGCAATATTAAACACATTTTAGTTTCAAGCTATAATAGATTTATATTCAATTAAGTCTCGACTGACTGCATAGCATAAATCAAGAACACTATTAGCTATAGCAAATAATAATCAAGTCTGACTTATAATGGAGTAAAAGGAAAATTAAAGTTTAAAAAACCTAGAATAACGCAATCAATATGGAATAAGATCACTGAAACTCGAAATGAACAAAACAAAAATTGTAGGAGATATTAAAACAAAAATAAAAACAAAAACCAATCGTAGTGGGATTTAAACATACTATCTTGAGTTCCAAAGTCTAACGTGATATCCAATGTAATATCCCATTTCCATACTAAGGGTTAGGACATAGGATCCTAAACTAGGATACATGAGAAATAGCATAGAGAATACGTGAGGTGCATTGCATTTACATGCATATCACTAACATAAGCATACACACATATGAATATTGAATGTTATACACATTTCAAATATTGTATATGCACTCATTTGTCATTTTTCGGGATATGAATGATTTTTAAAGATTATTATGTGAATTGTGAATTTTATGCCTTGAAAATTGGTTAACGAATTATAATTTGTGATTTAGAATTTATTTGTTAAATTTGGTAGATTTCTAAAATTTTGGGTATTTTTGGACTAGAAAAAATGTCAAGTGACAATACAAATTGATTCGTGGTAGTAGAAATAAGTGACAATTGGTAGTAGAAATAATTGACATGTGACATTCAGATTTAATGACAAGTGTCATAGAAAATTAGGTGACAAATGGACTTGAAATTCAGAGATAAATATACTAGTTATTAAAAGAGCTAAGTGGAGATCACATTAAGGTGACATGTGGCAAGTGACATCTATCTCACAATATTTTCTTCTTGGCAAGACAATCTCATTTGTCTTTCACCTTTGTTACTTGCTCTTCTCTCCATGTTTGTTCTCTTCTCTTCTTCTTTATGACACTCTCTTCTCACCAACCCCCATCACGTTGATTTTTGCGCAACTCCTTTACTTTGTTTCTTCAAGATCCTTGTAATCTCTTCATCTTGTTACTAAAAACCTAAACTTTTCCACCTTGGAAGTTGACGATCGTGTGAGTTAGAGAAGCTAGGTTTACAGGATTTTTAAAGAAAATTAGAGTTAAAAAAAGTAAGTTATACATTAAACTTTATGGGTTGTTGTAAATGAAACATATATGATGATTATTTTGAGATTGAATGATCATGATAATGGTGTTGAAGTATATTGTAACATGGATGTAGAAATGAGTAGGTTTATGTTCTGTTTTTAGTATAAATAATCAAAAAATAGAATATGAGTTGTGTTAAAAATGTTTTGAGATGGATTGATAATGAAAATGGTACATGATGAGTGTAGAAATTTTGATGAATAAATGTATATGTTTGTGTTCTATTTTTGAGAGTACAAAAACCATGGATTATAGGTTGTTATATGATGAAATAGATTGAGCTTTGAAGTTAAAGAAAAGACTAGTAAAATATTCTTGAAATGAGAAGAACTAAGATGATAGTGAATGATAGAAATCATGTTCTGTTTTTATATGATTGATAAACAATGGTTTATGGATGGATTTATGGATGTTATTGAATTAGAAATGAAATGAGAATGATGAGGTTATGAAGTCTAAATGATGGACTATGGAGAAGATATATATTGATGTATTATGAAAGAGAAAATTCTAGAAAAGTTAGGAATGCATGTATGGTAGGATTAAGTGAATGGTTAATGGATCAATTTAGTAGAGTTTTATGAGTTTTAATGCAACTAATATGGTAGTTAGATTAGCATGAAATAAGGTTGCATAAAAGAGTATGAATTATGGAAAACTTGAAGAGTAAATGATGTTTCTATGTTTGTGGAATTCGTGGAAAAATAAGGTAAGAAAAGGCAAACCACGATCGTGGCTTAGATTATTTAGGTTCTGTAATGATCATGGAAGAGTCCCTATGATCGTGGTTTGCCTTTTTTGTCACAATCGTGGGAAGGTCCACCACAATCATGGGCTGGCATATTAAGTAAAATGTTGTCTTTTAAGTAATGTTTGAAACAACTAATGATAAGATACTTTCTTATGATGGATTTAAGCTTGAATGAGTCTTGAAATGAACCTAGTTGGTACTTGATGAGTTAATAAAGTGATTGATATGTTTAAGTTTAGTTAATTGAGGTATAAATCTAAGTGTTAGCTAGACAAATCCAAGTGACAAAGGTTGAATGATCAAGACTTATGATCAAGGATACATACCCGGGACTATTATTAAGCATGCATTGTACATAACACATATACACATATGTATGATTGAATACTTATAGGATTGAGAAATTTAGTAATGTGTATAAATGTGTGTATTGCATGTTATAGAAGAGCAAATAGAATGATAGCATCCAAACATTGCCGAGAAGTCGAGCCAATAACTATTTGGAGCGTATTGTGAGTAACTTAAATTTTCTCACTAGACTTGATTGTAATTACTTAAATTCCAATTATTGAACTGATACTCATGTGTATGTGATGATTCTAGCCATTGATAGTAATTTCGGCCATTGATAGTCCGAGGAGTTTGATAATTGGGAATGTATTGGAAGTGCTCTAATTGTATGTGAATTTGAAAGAAATAAGTGTTCTCAACAAGTATGTTGAATGTTAGACTTATGTCCGATGAAAATATGAAAAGTGATTGTGTAAACTGAATGAAAGTGATTGAATGAATATATGTGATTTGATGCACTTCATTACATGATATACATGATCAGATAAAGGCAGTTGTGACCTGAGTAGCCAGTGAAAAAGAACTTAAAGCTCATAATGTGTATAAGAGCCACAGGCTTAATATATAAAATGAGCCCGGTATCCACAACGAATACGGGATAGTTATCAATGAGCCTGGTATCTAAAATAGATACGGGACAGTTAAAAAGGCACTCGATCACAACAAAGTAATAATTGAAAGTCACATGTGCATTGCATATACAATTAAATTAAAGATTATAAATGAGTTGTTTGATTGCACTGAAATTGAATTGTGAAATAATGTACAATATATGATTATGTGAACTGTCTCTAAAATTTGAAATGTGAATTGTTTATATGTTTTGATATGAGTGAGCACATCAATGATGGTTCGCTCACTGAGTTCGTAAAACTCATCAAAATTACAACGTGACTTTTTAGATACGAGAGAGGAGACCTAGCTATTAAGACATTCTAGAAGAAGTATAGTTCCTACATTTTTGGACTCAAGAAAAGGCTCAAAGGTCGATTAGCTGAGATTGTGGAGTTTAGTTAGGATCTTTTGTATAGTTCTCATGTCATGTAAAACATGTTGTAAGAGTAGTAAACCCTTATGTATTTTTGATACTGTATGTCTGTGAATTATGTAGTGAAAAGCTACATTGTTAATTATGTTTTACTAATGAAATGTGTGATTGATCTTTTAGATATTGTGTTATTTTGTATGATGCCATATAAGTGAATGTGACTACTCTAGCACGCCACTTTCACGGAGTATGTTCCTGAACATCCTCAAATGTCGGGTACGTCGTGGAAGCGGGATGTTACATCCAATTTATTATGCGTCACTTATTCTTCAACTTTTAAAATTTCATAAGGAAAAATATACAAAAAACTTTTAAAATATTGATCTTAATATGGAAACAAGTTACAATGTAAATCATTAAACAAAAATAATAAAAAATCTTGATAAATATTATAATATGTAATTGATATATTTGGAGCCTTGAAAGAAGGCATACTAAAGAGAATAGACAAGAGAGATAGCGAGGTCAAATACCTTTTAATAGATCCGAAGTGGTGACACTACCTTTATTTCTCTTTTATTCTCTCAGTTGGAAAATCTTGAGTTTAACCTTGTTGATAGTGTTTGAGTTTGGATGATGGCGAGAAGTTTACCCCTTTTAACTTTGTTGAATTTTGATCACTAATAAGATCTCATGGATTGATAAAAATGATCACAGAGTGACTTGAATATGTTGGCTCCATAGTTAAGCCCTAACACAAAGAGTATAGCCTTAAGATTTATCCATTTTATTTGGCAACTTTGATTTTGAAAAGGACTTATGTTATCGGGATTTGTGGATCACTAATTATATAATTAAAAATTAACATATGTTTTATTTGTTTGTATAATAAAACTTTAAGTATTTATTTCTTTTATTTTGTTAGAATTATCATAATATATACATCTTAAATTCTCTAAAAGGGGGAAAACCAAAATTGTTGATAAAATGTGGGTGTTATTGGGAAATCCGGGCAGGATTTGATCCCTCATACAAAAATTTTTTGTTTAATTTCTCGAGAGCTAAGATCACTAAAATTCTATAAAATGATTTAATATATAAATCATAATAAAGTGTGAATATCAATTTGTAACTTATTCTAAAGCTTGATCTTTTTCTTGTCGTATCCTTTAAACTGTTTCTAAAATTAGGTCATTTTAACCATTGTAGTTTAACAAATATCCGGACTCTAATGGTATCTACAAAACGAGTTGAAAGAACCCTTCAACTATTGTAGAGAGGATTAGACAAGGGGTACTAGCTCCCTTAAAGATAAATAGGTTTTGGACATCTTAGTAATTTAATTAAAATTAAATTCTAATTTCAACTAAAATTTAATTAGAATTACAAATAATTCTAATTAAATACCATTTATTTCGAAATAAGATCCAATATCTCATATTGATCCTTATTTAGTAAATATCTTATATTTAATTATAAAGTTTCTCAAATTTTACAATGAAGTTTAACTTGATTAAAATATCTTTTCTTTCTTCAATCTATTTGTTGTATGTGACCCATTAGGTTCCTAAAATGATAACCCTAATTCATATTTAACTTTTTAATTTATCTTTAATTCTTTAATTAAATAATTTATATTCAGAGATCAATATTGGCATCTAACAACATATTATGACTACCCAAATATTTAAGAATGTCAATGTAGTTTTGATTAACCTTTTTTGTGCATGATTTTTTCATATAATTCAATCCTGTCATCATATAATGTTATGACTAAACATAGAGCACGAAATTAATGTCTACTCTATTTAAGTCTAATCATTTTTCCTCTATCATTAGCTATTGATTCAATTAATGATATTTATAAACTATTTACAAAGTGTCATTCCACCTTGGCCAAGGATTTCCCAAATCAATACTAATCGAGACCAACGAAACATTCCCCCTAATTACTTTTGGGTGATGAATCCTATATTGTTCATTCAATTACCGCTATATAGTTTGTGCTACATCCAATGACTATTGACTGAGCTATCCTTGACTAGAAAAGGTCATAAGTAGTATCAAAACATAGTAATCCTTATACAAGATAACTTGGGAGATCTCAAGTCAAAGGATCATTTATACAATCATCACAATGAAAATTTCCATATACATACAAGTAAAGATCCAAATGAATTTTTCATATAGGATCAATTCAGTGAACTAGTTCTCAAAGAAGCACCAAAATGATTGTTTAAGTATCTTTAAACTTTATTTTATGAGAACAAATACTTCCTTTATAAGGAAAACAATAACATATGTTAGTCTTTTTACATTCTATTAATGTTTAGTCTTAGTAGAACAATGACCAGGAACAATTTATGAATAATACATAAATTCAATATGAATCTCATAATTATAATCTCCTTATAATTTCATTTACAATGTATAATTATTCTACAGATTTTATAATAATCATCTAAATACGTACAAGATAAAGATTGCCTTAAAATTATTTTGTAAACTATAACCAACTAATTAGCTATAGGGCATAAACTAACAATCTCTCACTTTCACTAAGCCAATCGTTTAAGTATCTTATACCATATCACCATATGATGATCATGCTACCATTGGGACAATGAATTAATGAAAGAATTCTATAAGATTCTCTATAGTGAGCACGCACTTAGAACTTTCATTTTAATTATCATCATAATTAAAAGAAAAATTTCCTAGATACATCCTTGGATCATTGATGAGACCTTGGCTCCTTTTATATTCCTGATGGCTCTAGTGTTCCATAGTACACTACTATCCTAAAAAATTCAAGGAACTATATCAAGTTCATTAAAGAACTTGCTGATCCAATTAATCATTTCCACTAAATGAAAAATGTATTATGGCTTAATTAATAACCATTGCTACATTGGAACCTTTACAATCTCTAAATAATATTGTTGCAAGTAAAATATACCTTAATAAGGATTTACTTCTAAAGTTAATGTCCTTATCACCTTGATCTCAAACATCAACTCTTACATAGAATAATGGATATCTTTAATACTTCACAAGTATTAGAGTATCTCAAATATTAAACATCTTTAGTACATTATCTGTGTACTTAGACTTAGAGTAAGCAAACAACTTCCAATTTATCTCTATACATCTAATTCCCATAATTAAGCTGTTACGTTTTCATATCCAACAGAAGTTTTTTTTGGACAATTATATTTTCAACAATTGAAAATTAGAATTGTTGTTCGTTGTGAGTAATCTGTCTCTACATATTCTCACTGAAGGGGACAACTATACTCCTATTAACTTTCTTGTAGACATAATAAATTCACAATTATCTCTTGAAAAGCTATTTGAATTCATCATGAAAGTTAATTTTTAATTTTCTCGTATCCTTTAAACTATAAATCAAATTTATCAATAAAGGAATGAGTTTCAATTGGATGTATTGTTATGAGATTTGAACTTTTCAAATTTCATTTTAATCCTACTACTTATTTTAAGAACCATTCTCCTATAAGTTTTCATTGAAACAAACAATTGTTCAATGGATATGTAAGATTATATCCAACCTTTTGGATATCTCATAACCTTTTATTACCTAATTTAATTCTAAACTTAATGGACAATGTATGCTTCAATCAAACATCACATCTTTAAATCATTGACTCTTTCAAAGACTCAGCATTTCATATCTAATATAAAATCTTGCTAATTGATTTAATTGGAATTATTGAAGGTAAGTCATTGTACTAGGTATAACTATAGAAGAGATAATATTACATTAGACAATATCTTATATTGTATTTTTCTCCTTATATAAATCCATACTCTTATAAATTTAGTTGTGGAGATAGTTTTTATTCTTTATAGATAATTGAAAATTTTAAAACTCACCACATCAATATCATCGAAGTGCTTCAACAATCTTAATGCTTAATTTCTACTTAGATTTAAAAAATTTTAACTTGTCAAAATTTTAAATCAATATTTCATTTAATAAATATGACTATATCACATAAAGTCATTACTATTCTAATGAAATATAGGTATCATGCTTTTATAAATTGTTATTCCATCTAATACATTACATCTATAAATTTAACAATTCAATACCATCATCATCCTTTTACCAAATTATTATTCAACTTAACAAGTTTTATATAATTCATAATTAAAAAAGATACATATATCCTTGTATGTAACTTTATAATTTTCATTATATTGATTTAACCAACATGGCAAAAAATGATAGACTCGGTTATCTAACTTTATAATCTTGTCACTTATATTAAGCATAAGTTCCTTTGATCCAACACATACAAATCATTTATATAAAATTGGATAAACTACTTTTACTTAACAATCCATTTCTTATCAGTTATCATGCAAATTGAACATTACAACAATTTTAAATCTGAATTTAGTATCATATATTCTTAAGCATGAACTAAAAATGTATATGATCTCTATCATATCGCATATAGGTAGAAAAAGCCATACAATCATTTTTCTTTTGATAACAACTATTATCATACTATTACATATGCCTTTAATTGTATTCCATAATTATGCTTTTAGTATAGTAAATTAAATGAAACAATTTTATCAAGGTACTATGCTTTTCATTTCTGCTCAATGCAATCTCTTGCATTTTGCTATCATTGTGTTGACATACATCTTACATATGTCATCAAAATTTATGAGAAATTAGTCAAAAAATATCAACACTTTTTGTCATCTATATGATATTGACATATCTTTAACACCAAATTCCTTAATAGGAATTAATAGTAAAATTGCATAATGGACATATAACTTTTTTATCTAACTTTGAGAACTCTTCTCAAATATATCCTATGTCTAAGAAGTTTGGTTCACTAACTTAGTATTAACTATACTAAATACGGTAAATTTCACTTAAAATAAAATATAAATTAAAAAAAAGTAATTGATTATATATTATGACTACTAAATAAGATTAAGGCTTTAATCATGAATATGGTTACTCTCACTATTTTATTCGAAATAATAGCCCTCACTACTATTCAAAAAGATTAATATTTTTAGTGGGTTAGGATCCCATTCAAATTTAGTTGATCTTGAGTTTGCTCAATAAAGCAATTAAACTTAAATTTGATAGAAAATAACTTTATCAGTCACATCTTACATAACTCTTAGATCAATTAGGTGATAACTCTTTCCAAAACATATATTATATTTTATTCCTAAAATTGCCTTTGAATTCATATGATAATGAGTTTGCTCATCCAAATTACACAAATTAACTAGGACCAACTATTATGAGACTAAACATATTCGAGATAAAGTGGCCTTGAGTTTGCTCAATAAATCTAACAATAAACAAAACTCTGGTCGATAAACTTAACAATAAACAAAGCTCTGGTTTATTCTTATAACAATAGAGGATAATAATCATGTTCTTAACATGTACTTAATATTCTAATGAGAGATTTAATTTTGTTCATCTCACCAAATAAAAAATTGTATGTAAAATATCATTCATATAAAACATATAATTCAACACGCATGTTTTATCAAACATATATTCAAACATGCAACTTATGTACTCATAATAAAATTATTTGAATAAAATATCAAGCTTTATTTGATTATGGTTGTTGATAATTATAATCTAAAATAATATTTCTATGTCTTTGAAAAAATTACATTAGATTAACCTCATTGATTCCTTAAATAAATTAAATTTCTATTCCAATTACGAACTTAATTTGATTTGAAAACAATTTTCAAATTCAATTGGAAACTATTTCTATTTATTTTGACTCATTTAACAAAATTTAATTGAAAATAATTTTCAATAAATTATTCTTCTTACGTAGTATACCTTAAAAAATCCTTTTCAAAATTTAACAAGCAAGAAACTCTAATCCAATTAGAAAACTATTTTTAATTTAATTAAAATTATTTTTCCTTAATTAGAAAATGATTTTCTAATATTTAAAGGAAACTACTTTGAAAATCAAATAAATTTTTTTTAAATTTAATTAAGAAAGTCCTTTATGTTATTTATTTAGAGATTAATTTCTTAATTAATTAGAAAATATTTCTTTAATAAATTAAAAACTATTTTCAAAATATTTGGAACTTAATTTTCTTAATTAATAAATGAAAACACTTTTCACAAGTTAACCAAGAAAAATAACTTTTTTAATAAATCAAGAAATTTATTATTCATAATAAAGAAATGGCTTGTAAATGAATTGAATAATAATTCTCTAAAAAAATAAAGCCATAAATTTAATTTAACTCAATTAATTTAAATAAATAAATTTAATTAAGAAGCATCTTTCTTAGTTACTTAAGAAAAAACTTTACTTAATTTTAAGGAGTCTAATTAATTAATTTAAATGTAATTGAAACTAGTTAATTCTAATTTTAAAAATATTTTTCTAAAATTAATTAGGAATCAATCTAATTATTAATCTTAAAAATATTAATAAAATAATTAATTTAATTTTAGAATTGATTTTAAAATTTAAAACAAATTTGAAATTTATGTTTGGAATAATATTTATTTCAATTACATCAATCCTATCTCCGAACAAGAAATAAGAGTATTCCTTATTTAAAACAAGCTAACCATATGATCAAATATCCTTTAATCTAGGCTATGGAATATCTTATTCCAACCTTAGAATATCCTATTCCAATTGCCAAACAACCATTATTCTAATTCTTGGAGAGTCTTATTCTTGTATTTATTTTGATTCCTAGAATAACTCTATCAATGTTTCCAAACAGTGCTTATTCTAATATTGGAATAAACTTAACTTCATTTGCAAACATCCCTATCATCTTCCTTAGAAACCTTAGTTTTATAAAAATAAACGCCACCACACAAAGAAGCTGTCGTTGCCTTACTCTGCCATTGGCCACCATCATCGTCCTTGCCGTCGCATCTGACCACAGCAGTTTACTACCGACAAGCTGTGAGTACTCCAAGCTGCATAACTTGATGTGCCATAGGATAATTTTTAAGCTTCCATTGCAAGCTCCAACGTGCTCTTCTCCCCACGCAGTCAAGCCATTTCGCCTATGCTTTGTGTTCGGTGAAAACTTCTCCGAGAAGTAGTAGACCAATCCTCTGGTAATAGCTCCTCAGTTGTCTAGTTTTCGTCTCTCATGTGGCTCACCAAGACACCGGCTAACCTCCAACCAAACAACAGCTGACAAATTTGTAGTTTTTAAACACAATAAACAAATCTGGAAAATTTTGACAAAACTTTGACATTGGCACTTCAAGTCTTTGATTTAACACCGGTGGTTAAGTTAGTAAGTTTAAACTAACTAAAAGTGACAATTTCCAGTAAAAAGGAACAAAGGTGATGGCAAATTGGATCTCATTGTGTAGGAATTTTCATGTTTTGGGTTTATTATTGTTTACAAGTGCCTCGTGCCCAATCAAACTATTTCATATATTGTTTAATAGTTAAACAATTTCAATTCTACAGGGTTTCAAAACTTTAGATCTAAACTTTTAGATACAATCAAATCTAATTTGCTTTAGAAATTTATAATTTTAATTTCAATTCCAAACTTTTTATGAATAACAATTAAACAATTTAATCAAGTTACATTATTAAATTTAGCTCTAATACCACTAATGGAAAAATAAGGCAAGATCTGATCTCCATGCAACAAAATAATTATGAAAAAATTTCATTTGATTTCTTAAAAGCTAAGATCACTTAAATTCTATAAAATAATTAACATATAAATTATAATAGAATGTGAATTCTTTCGAAACTTGATCCTTTTTTTATCGTAGCCCTCATATTATTTCTAAAATTGGTCTATCTCAACTATAGTAACCATACAAGTATTTGGCCTCTAACGGTATCTACAGAACGAGTTAAGAGAACTTTATAATTTTTCAGAGAGGGTTAGGCAAGAAGTGCTATCTCCCTTAGAGCTTAAGCCTATGTATAATAGGTTGATATGTGCTTAATTTTTGGTAAATTTAATCCATGACACTTAGTGATTAATGTTTTAAAATGCTTAAGACATTCACTTATATTTCGTTTTAGGTATCATTTGGAAGCATAATAGCTAAAGTGAGTTGAAAGCACCCTTGTTGAGTCGTTTTCTTGAGATTCACACTCAATTGTCTTGATGAAATAAGAAAGAGAAGGATTAGAGCTAAGAGGAGGCAAGAAAATGCATAAAATGAAGAGTATGAATCTCACCATTAAGCCACGGCTATGATAATTAAGTCACGGCTGTGACACTTATCTCACACCTATGACAATTAAGTCATGGGCGTGACAATCATGTCACACACATGCAAGGAAGGCTCACGATCATAAGCCTCAATGAGGCCATTCACGATAGTGAGTCATCAAGTCCTGCTTGTGACTTTTATAACCTGACACCCTGAAAAACCTAGTTTTTAGTATAAATACAATGTTGTGACGACAGAAATGAGAGATATCATTCTTGGGTTTCAGGAAATGACAGAGACTTACTATTCTTGGAGACCTATGAAATCCATGGAAGGCTAAGCTTCCCAACACAGCTTCGGAGGTGAAATCGATGTCTAGAGTCACGATTAAACATATCTTTCTATTGTTTAATGTTAAATCTTTCTCTTTATGGATTGTTATCATTGTTCTTCATTTATTGAGTTAGGAATTATGTAAAAATGATCTTAATGCATTCATTAGATTGTTTTATTACAAACATATTGCTAGAATCTTCAATATAATCTGTAATCGTTACGTTTGAGATTCGTTTGTAGCTACTAATAACCTTGAATCATTAGGAACAACGTAACTTAGGTTATATAACACGAGCTTGTGAGGTTACTGCCTATATTGATATGTTTTCCATTTTTTAATGCAGCTGCTCAATTAAATCTAGAAAGCGTGTGCTAGATTATTTAGTAATTAGGTTTACTAAAGAGCTTGTTTTAATTAAACACGACCTAAGGGAAAATCAGGATTAACAAAACTTGTTGCTAGTCTAAGATCAATAGCTCTAGGAGAGGTGTGAAAGCATTATAACAATGAGATATGTTTAATCATGCCTAGGTCGAGATTGATTCAAGAATTGGATTTTACACATATTCAACACTTTTATCACTTTTGATTGTTTTCTATAAATTCCTTGTATTAGTTTAATTTTATTTTGTTTTCTCGATTGCATCAACTCAAAACCCTCTTTTTATTTCCTTAACGTCAATTATTATCATTGCAAAAATTAATCGAACATTCCTTATGGATATGATCTTAACTAGCCACAGCTATAAATTTTTAGTGTGCAGAATTAAATAAATTTTGCAGTGCATTTGACACTCATTGTCAAATTTTGGTGTCATTTTTAGGGAGTGTGGTGTTTTATTTTTTTGATTTTAATTGGTATTGTGTGTATATAGATGTTTATAATCATTTATTTTGGTTATTTGTTAATCTTTACACGTTTGTCAATGTTGGTATATGGTAGTGACCAGATCTCCTCATAGAGAACCTGTACCATTTTATTTGAATATCAAAAGGACATTAAGAAGGTTTTGAAGGGAAATAAGAACAAGTTTGGAAGTAGAAAATGAACTTGAATTCAAAGAGATAATGGTAAATCCAAGAACATTAAGGGAGTTGGTTGCATCACAATTAACTCAAAGGCCATTATACATTACATTTCCTAATTTAGTGAGCATGTTGCATTTAAACTTATATCTGGATTAATACATTTGTTGTCTAATTTTGATGGTTTTGCAAGTGGGGATGTACATATGTAACACCCCCTCACCGTAGGGTACGCACCGGGATGCCCGTAGGTCATTCCGATACATATCCTATGATAAGGGAGCGCTACGTGCAATCA